>JADLZN010003298.1:0-185000 GCA_018155175.1 Sinocyclocheilus anophthalmus | reverse complement strand
CTTTTTTATTTTTTTCTAAGTAAATAAAACAAATATAATTGGAGTATGTTTTACAAACCCGATTCCAAAAAAGTTGGGACACTGTACAAATTGTGGATAAAAACAGAATGCAATGATGTGGAAGTTTCAAATTTCAATATTTTATTCAGAATACAACATAGATGACATATCAAATGTTTAAACTGAGAAAATGTATCATTTTAAGGGAAAAATAAGTTGATTTTAAATTTCATGGCATCAACACATCTCAAAAAAGTTGGGACAAGGCCATGTTTACCACTGTGTGGCATCCCCTCTTTTTATAACAGTCTGCAAACGTCTGGGGACTGAGACAAGTTGCTCAAGTTTAGGAATAGGAATGTTGTCCCATTCTTGTCTAATACAAGCTTCTAGTCGCTCAACTGTCTTAGGTCTTCTTTGTCGCATCTTCCTCTTTATGATGCGCAAATGTTTTCTATGGGTGAAAGATCTGGACTGCAGGCTGGCCATTTCAGTACCCGGATCCTTCTTCTACGCAGCCATGATGTTGTAATTGATGCAGTATGTGGTCTGGCATTGTCATGTTGGAAAATGCAAGGTCTTCCCTGAAAGAGACGACGTCTGGATGGGAGCATATGTTGTTCTAGAACTTGGATATACCCCTTTCAGCATTGATGGTGCCTTTCCAGATCTGTAAGCTGCCCATGCCACACGCACTCATGCAACCCCATACCATCAGAGATGCAGGCTTCTGAACTGAGCGCTGATAACAACTTGGGTTGTCCTTGTCCTCTTTAGTCCGGATGACATGGCGTCCCAGTTTTCCAAAAAGAACTTTAAATTTTGATTCGTCTGACCACAGAACAGTTTTCCTCTTTGTCACAGTCCATTTTAAATGAGCCTTGGGCCAGAGAAAACGCCTGCGCGTCTGGATCATGTTTAGATATGGCTTCTTTTTTGACCTATATGTTTTAGCCGGCAACGGCGAATGGCACGGTGGATTGTGTTCACCGACAATGTTTTCTGGAAGTATTCCTGAGCCCATGTTGTGATTTCCATTACAGTAGCATTCCTGTATGTGATGCAGTGCCGTCTAAGGGCCCGAAGATCACGGGCATCCAGTATGGTTTTCCGGCCTTGACCCTTACGCACAGAGATTGTTCCAGATTCTCTGAATCTTTGGTTGATATTATGCACTGTAGATGATGATACCTTCAAACTCTTTGCAATTTTTCTCTGAGAAACCTCCTTTCTGATATTGCTCCACTATTTTGCGCCGCAGCATTGGGGGAATTGGTGATCCTCTGCCCATCTTGACTTCTGAGAGACACTGCCACTCTGAGAGGCTCTTTTTTACCCAATCATGTTGCCAATTGACCTAATAAGTTGCAAATTGGTCCTCCAGCTGTTCCTTATATGTACATTTAACTTTTCCGGCCTCTTATTGCTACCTGTCCCAACTTTTTTGGAATGTGTAGCTCTCATGAAATCCAAAATGAACCCATATTTGGCATGACATTTCAAAATGTCTCACTTTCAACATTTGATATGTTATCTATATATTCTATTGTGAATAAAATATAAGTTTATGAGTTTTGTAAATTATTCCATTCCTTTTTTACTCTCAATTTGTACAGTGTCCCAACTTTTTTGGAATTGCGTTTGTACAAGAACATAATATTTCAGTCTTTCTATTTCAAAATTTCATGTTTAATTCAATGTGTTACTTGCCATTTCTTTGTATTTAATTGTGAAATGTACTACCACTTTCTGAGTAAATATTTTTCTACACCATTTTTTTTAACAATGATTTGCAAAAGTTTTCATGAAAACATGATCTTATAGCACTTACCTTCTTAAACTTGATTACATTTTGTCGCCCCACACCATACACAAAACAGAACATATTGCTTCATAAAGCACAGCTTACCAAAGTGTAATTATGCTACAATTAAGAGCATTTAAGTGAGGACTCACACTGACTCAGACTGTGATAAGGCTTGTTTGATCGGCGTGCCTGGATACATGGAGACAATGTAGCCTGGGGCAGGAGATTGAGACAGGCAGTGAGAGGCAGACGCTCAGTGAGAGTTGCTCGAGAGACGCTCCACTGTCCATGCAAGCCATTGATCTCCAACCCCACTGCAGCCGTGGCACCAGTCCAATTAAAGTGTGAAAGCCTGATGGGGGCAAACAGGAGTGCCATCAGTTTTAAATTATAAATAGGAGCTAGCTTATGTACTTTTTCTTTTTGCATTTTCAATGATTTTATGTGTCTGATATCTCTCAATTTAGATGTCATTAGAGATTCTGATCTAAGGAACATTTTAAATGATTATGGTCTTTATTTAGTATTCAGCAAATTGCCTCTTCGGTGAAAATTTCTTTTACAATTGAATGTCATTTTCTCAAAATTTTCTGAATAAAATATGCTTTCTACGCAAACTTTAAAGGGCCGTTCAAACGTTTTGGGATGGCGCACACATTTCTTTCATAAGGATGAAAGACCAAAATTCATGAAATCTGATCTTTCTGTTGCAGGCACCATTTCATGCTGGAACAGCATGATCTCCACTATAATTCAGAGCCATTGGAATGGATGGGGCTTTAACACGCAAACAAAAAATCTCTCTAAAGTAAATGTTTCTGCTCAAAGCCAACTGTGATTTGGAATCCCATTATCAAAGCCAACTGTGCTCCGGAGCCTGGACAGCTTGGAGAATCATGTTTTGTTATGTACTCAGAGGAGTCCTCCTCTGCACAGTCTTTACTCAACTGAGACAACTGCTGCTAGTTCACAGCGGGAAAATAAATTGACAATGATATATCCCACCTTATTCAGGCTTCATTTGTAATCCAAATGCACGGTTGCAAGGGACAAAGAGTAATTTTCTGCTGGTGCTTTGGATCAAGTGTGAAGATTTTAGAATGCTGGACCGGCCAAGATCAAATCCAAACATTCTTGACAGTTTATTTTCATATTAGGCTGGCATATCAGTAAATTTACTGCAAGTTTGATGTCAGTCTATCTCAGTGATAAGCAGTCATGCTGCCTACCTGGAGATTTCACATTGCTAAGACAACAGTGATTAGAATGTGTCAAAACAAAGACCCACATAACCATAACTTATTTGCTTTTTCTTAGCTGAGATAACGTTAAGAAAACCCTATGTAAAACTACTCACTCAAGCCTTTTTCTGCTAATATATTCCATAACGTTCATATAACCAAGGGGGGAAAACACATTTAAACTGTTACAGAACTTTCAGAAATAATGTTTTCAAAGCTTAATTGGAATGTTAGGAAGTTAAATGTGTTAGACGGGGTTCCATTCACTATGATTGAATAATTAAAGTGTCTTCTAAGCACATTTTAAAGACATTTCTGACCTTATCAAATTTTATTTGCAGTTAATTCATTAACGTATGTAGATGTAGTTACCCATTATAAGAATGGCCAAACTTCCCTGTAGTAACATTTAAAGATCATTATACTAACAATTTATGAATAATTGTTTCATGCCAGCGTTTTGAGAATGTTTATCCTGATAAGGTTGAAAGTAAGTTCAATTAATGTTACTGTTTGAACTTTAGCCGAAGTTTCCCTGAGAACATTTCCTATTAGCTAGGACCACAAAATCAATGAAACTATGGAAGATTTGACGATTGTTTGGTTAACATATTTGTTGTAAATCATTCAAGCACTTTGTAGTAGTCATTTAAGTAAAACATGATTCCACATCAAATATTGTTTGGGATATTAAAAGTGTTAATTGATTCTGTCAGCTGTAGTAAGATTAATCCAACCTTTTATCTATTGTTTAACGTCTTTAGCACCTATTTTGAAAATAACGTTGGTTTTTCTCTAAAATTTTTGGATAAACCTACAAACACAAGATTACATTACATTCTGCTCTTGCATTCTGTAAAAACTTGGTTTTGCATCAATGTGACAAATTGATTCAAACAATGTCCTGAACTCTGCAATAATTTTCTCCCATTTTTCCTCCCTGAAAAGTGCTGTTCCTCCCCTGCAACAAAAAGCTACTGTAATACTCAGTAGGGTTATCTGTCAGTCCCCCCCTCTCCCCCCATAAATGCAGTTCTGCGACCTGACTGCCTTTAACCCAGCTGATAACGCTTTAGCCTCCTCGTAAAGAATAGGTCTCTTTTAAGTGATCCATTAATGTCCTGTCCCCAAGAGTCTGCCTCAGTCTACTGAAACAAACCAGGAAACCTTGAAGGAAAACAGGATGACAGACAAGCTCCAAGATCAAAGACCCCCTTCAATTCCCTCCGCTCATTCCCCAGACATCTCCAGGCCTCCTCCCTAATGTTTTCAATTAGGGCCTCTGAGAATGTTTCAAATCGTAACGTTATCAATTAGTCAGCAATCCCTGTGTTTGGTTCTAATGGCCTCAAGTTAACAGTGAAGATTTAGTGCCTGAGAGGGAGATATCAGTACAGGAAAGAAAGGTTTTCATGTAGGGGAATTTACGACTGTCTGCTTTCCATAGTTACATTCTCTACAGAGCTTTAGGGTCTGTAGTGTCCAATCCATTCTGGCTCCTTTGAATAACCCATAATGGTTTAAAATAGTGGTGTAATTTAGTCAGGGACAGGTCATAGACTTCGCTATTGTGTTTCTAGAACTTGACAAAAAAAATATATCAACTACAAAAATGTAGGTGCTTGTGTGATTTAGTGCTCCCAAAAATGAAAACTTGCTGAAAATGTATTCACCCTCAGGCCATCCATGTTGTGGATGAGTTTGTTTCTTCATCAGAACAGATTTGGAGAAACGCAGCATTACGTCACTTATTCACCAATGGATCCTCTGCAGTGAATGGGTGCCGTCAGAATGAGGGTCCAAACAGCTGATAAAAATACCACAATAATACACAAGTAATCCACATGAACTTTATTTATTAATGAAATGAAAAGCTGTATGTTTGTAATAAATAAATCCATCAAGATATTTTTAACTTCAGATCATTGCTTCTGCCTAAAAAAGTAGTATTCTATCCATAATATTGATTTCTAAATTTTAAACATTTAGATTTTTTAATTTGATAAATGTTCAGCAATTTAAATGTTTTTGTGAACTATTTCTTTAACCTAAAAAACTGCTTCATGTGATAATTATTTTGACTATTTTGCCTTGATTTTTATTTGAGTCAAAATATCAGTGAATCAACATACATGGTTACACCACCAAAACTGAATTTAAGAGATAGATCAGGTAGAAATTGCTTCTTATGGTAATATTTGCAGGTTTACACACTTTTTTTGGTGTGTAAAAAGATATCCTTGCAAACTCAAGTAGACCCTTTAATTGAGAAAATTTGAAAATGATAATGAAAGATCAGAAACAAAATGTGGATTTTTTTTTCTTACAGTATTTAACTCTAGACCCTTTAATTGAGAAAACTGGAGAAATTGAAAGATCAAACCCAAAATGTGCATTTCAATGATTTGAATTTACCGTATTTGTGCAATAGTGCTAAAGTATGATTTTTAATCAAATACTATATACTTGTTTCCTAGTCATGTCATATTAAATTTGAATTTCATCCAATATTAGATCAATGTTTACATTGTGTATTAACCCCCGTGGGCTTCAGGGGATCCTGGTTTACCCGTTCATTAATTTCTGTGTTTTGCTCAGTGACGGCACTCTGGACCTGACTGCATTAGAGAGGTCAGGGGGCTCCAGCTGGCAGGCAGGGGCCACAGTGGGACCTGGAGACTGGTATTTCAGATGCCAGCATGGGGGAGACACTTTCACCTGACTGAGCGCTGGCCATGTGTTCCACCCCACGCTGGCTCTGTCCTCACAGTTATGTTCTGTGAAAAGAACCGAGATAAACAGAGTGCCCATTCTTTCTGAATTATTGCTGTTGTTCAATGTAAAAGTGAAAAACGTTCACAGAAGCTATTTCTACCTGATCTGACCCTTAAAAACAACTTCCACTGCAGGGTGTAAGCCTAATGAGATAATTTTGTCATGAATTAAGCCAGTTAATTTAGATGTTACCACATGACAAAACATTTTTATAGTTTTAATTTATTCTCAAACAAATTTAATGTGAGCCAAAGACTATTTAATCGCTCTGAACAGTTTCATTAATGAAATGTATGTTAGAGGCCATAAACTTGACAGAGTGCTTTATCCCCATTTAGATTAGACAAAGAGTAATTAATTAAATGTAGCAATTAACTAGACATCATTAATAGTACATTAATTCCTGACAGCATAATGTTAAACAAATCACCTGTGTATTCTAACATCCATTTTTTTAACAAACATCTCACAGATTTCCTAGTTCACTTGAAAAGATCAGGAGTTTGCATGTAAATAAAAGAGCAGCCAAAGGACAAAAAAGGATACACATAAAACGTGCTTTAATGTTTGTCATTCGATTCCTGGAAAACTCCAGTTAATCACCTATCAAGAAAATTATGAAAAATGGTGTTCTCAAAAGTTGTGCATTTCTTCCAGCCAAAAAGACATAGTTTGAATAAATCAGTAAGAGATTACAGCCGCAGAGTACAATTCACATTCCCCTATTTCAAGGACAAGATGTGTGATAATTGTAGCCACAGATCACTTCTTCTACAGCGTCTGGGAATTATGGGTGGAGTATGTCAGGAACTATGGCTTTTTTAAGGTGGTGTTGTAAAGTGTATACTTACTGTCTTGAGAAAAGTAGGACACAATCACTCAGGTTTTTTTGCCATACTGCAATATTAATTCAGATGAATTATGGAACAACCTAACTTACTTATACTTTAATATACCGTGGGGCAAAACATAATGAAAACATTTTCAGGTCCTTCAGATGTAAATGTAGTATGAAGCTTAATTTTATTATCTGATTTCATTAGATTGATTGCAATAGCAAAGTATATTTAACAAGCAGTTTCATATTCCATATCAATTAGGTACATGTCAGTTCTGAATTGAGTAATTACCTTAAAAAAACAAATTCTTCACTCTTTAGCCGCCAAACGAGGAGTGCCCAGCCTGCCAGCTGTTATTCTCCTGCCAAAGTACAAAGAACCAAATGCTTAATGGGCCATTTTAGGCCTCCTGAAGTTGTATCTGTCATTCTCTTAAACAAAACATTATTTACTAGGTCTTTATGAGCTCATTTTAAAGTCATTTGTAGCATGTTTGTTTATACATTCTATTTTGTACATGAAAATTTTACTTATTTACTTATTTAGAAGAAAATATTATATATAAATTTGAGATAAGAAAATTTGTCGTAATATGCTGTACAATTTCAGTTATTTACTATGTCAGAAAAGGTCCAACCTCTATAAAATAACCATTTTAAAGGTTAGAGCGACTGTGAAGTGTCTGTGTCTTGTTACTCGTTGCTTTTCCTCTTCCAAGTGCGGTGTAATTTTATTTTAAGTTTTTAAAGATTCGCCGTCACTCTCCCTGTGAAACAGCTGGTGGAGTGTTATGGCTCTGTGGCACAGGTTTGTGTCCCATTAGAGGTTATAGGGCTCTATGACTGTGTAAAACCATAAAACAGGTCACAGCTGAATGTATGAGTGTCCATTTTCACATTAGAGTAAGAGTGAACACATGTCACGTTGTGCTGCCGCGGAGTTGGGTTTCATTTTCGAGGGCCTTCAGTACGCAGCGATTGAGACTCGCTGTAGATGGCAGAACTACCGCTGACCTCAAAGGTTTAGCCTGGCCAGCTCTCATGACTGTTTATTAAAACGGCATGATTCACGCTCTGCCAAAGCAATTTTCCTTGCTGAGAGAGTCTCGTTTATTATTATCAGGGCCGCCCAGTGTTGCTAAGGAGAGCAGGGGCTGATAGCCTGACATCAGCTTCTTCCAGCCTCACGGAGGTAATTGTTGTTTGACTTTTTCCAATACACAAGTGCATCACTTCACACGCAGATGTAACAGCTAATGTTCTAAGTGCTGGCACAATAATAATGTAATTCAAAACAGAAAAAAAGTAGTTTTATGAAAAAATAGCATTTGCAGAGTGGAAAATGTGTTTAAATAAAAAAGTACAGATCACAGTAAATAGCTATTAAATGGATTTAAGCGTTACCATATGTTTATGCATGTGTTTGTGGCAGGGAAGGTGTGTTTGTGTGTGTGTGTGAGTGCGTCTGTGTGTTTGTGAACTACATTAAATTTATAATTAGGCATTTTAAAAGAGCCTAATTAAGGGGACGTTAAAATGCAGGCAGCCTATAGGCATGGCTGTATTTTATTTGTACTGAGCTTTCAACAGTTACGGTCCAGCTTCACACCACCAGCTACATTATTGCCTTTATTTTGTCAGTTTGGTCTCTTAAATATCATCTATTTTACGACTTTTTAAATACATTTACACAAAGTACTTGAAGCAATTGCTTTCAGCTGTATGTTAAAAGAGTTCACCCCAAAATTGTGTCATTATTTACTCACCCTCATGTCAATCCCAGCCTGTATGCACTCTTAAAAATAAAGGTTCTTTAATGGCATTGATCGTTCCATGAAAAAACCTTTCCATTGAACAAAAGGTGCTTTATAGTGAAAAAGGTTCTTCGTATGATTACAATATTCTTCATAATAAGATTTTTCTAAGAAATGTTCACAGAAAGGTACTTTTTGGACCCCAAAATGGTTCTTCTATTGAAACCTTTATTTTTAAGACTATGCATTTCTTTCTTCTGCAGAGCACAAAAGTAATTCTGTAATTCTGTTTCATTTGGGTGAACCATCCCTTCAAGAGACACAGGGTACTGGATTTGATGACTGATGCAATGTCATCATTTACAGAACTGGACCCAAAATCTAGAGAAGATGATGCGTAAAGCATATCATTTAGCCATTGTGTTTGCAAAACATAAGTACTTTAATACAGCCATCACCACCGATGCCAAAGACTTCCATGAGTGGTTTGTTTCACGTTAACATTTGCAATAAAAATCTGCAAAGCAATCATAAATCAAGTATCTGTCAGCAGATCAGCGGTCTCATGGTGAATATGAGGGTTGAAGTGTGGGTTGAAAGTGTGCTGCTGTCCTGTGAGGGGGAAAGCACAGTCTGCGCCATGACTGTTCCAAGCGCTCCAGACACCACACACACACACACACACACACACTTATATCTGCATTGGTGTGAAGCACTGGAGAAAGATAGAAACCACTGAAACTTTGTGGGGGTAGTGCGATAATGTTAAACCTCAAGTGTGATGAATTCTGGGCACTGTGATTAAACATGAATGCCATTAAGAACAATCAGAATAACAGGCTCTGAATAATTGTTATTTATTTTTGTCATTATTTTTATCTGGATACTTATTTTTAAAATTTAAAATAACTGTTTTTTCTATGTTAATAGGTTTTAAAATGTAATTTATTTCTGTGATGGCAAAGCTGGATTTTCAGCATCCATTACTCCAGTTTTCAGTGTCACATGATCCTTCAGAAATTATTGTAATAAGCTGATTTGATGTTGTGCTGTTTCAGGATTCTTTTCGAATAGAAAGTTAAAAATAACGGCATTTATTTGAAAGAGAAATATTTTGTAACATGTCTTTACTCTCACTTTTGATCAATTTAATGCATCCTTGCTGAATAAAATATTTGATAAATAAAATATATATATATTTTGCTCTCTTTTGCTCTAGCTTTACCAATCTAACTTATAGTGGAAACTTGCCATTGTTTAATGCAAATATTGGAGGTTCTCATGATAAATTGCTTCCATATTTGTAATCTGATTTGAATAAAAGCACCTTCTAAATTAATACATGTAAATGTACACTAGACGTACTGCAAGAGCCATGAACACACTGCCAGTATGACCAGTCTCAGTAACTTCCCTCATTGCTTAAAGTCATATTGTACTCTGGTTTTAAGCAGCTTAATGCCCATTTAGTACACAAATGGGTACCAAGCTGGGTATTAGTGTTAGAGATGGCCTTTATATTAAATAGGACTTTTGTGCCATTTCTTTGACTGCAGTCTGAGCTGTTAAGTGACAAGAGAGATTATCTCAGTCCACAACAGAGCCAATCATTCCCCCCTAAGTATAGGGCCTAAACTCCCCTGAAAAGCATAAAGGCCCTCACATTTAAAGAGCCAGTAGAGGGAAGATCCCATTCATGACTTAATAGCCAAATGAATGTTCCTAATTCAGCAGTTAGGACTGTGGCGAGAGCTCAGCCACAACATGTCAGTGCTGGGCGCTGGGACTGAGCTGGCTTTGTTGGCCAGTAACAGTAATGGAGGGGGGTCTGAACGAGGCCTCATAATAACTTCCCGTCTTACAACTCCAAGGCTTTTCCCATGTACGAGAAAGCTGGGGGACAATGCTCCCCACACTGTTCTCTCTGGTTCCTCTCTCTCCCCCGAGAAGAACAGGCTCCGAACGGCCCCCTCTCAGTCACCCACCCCTCTCCACTGCCACTGAGCTTCACTCCAAGCTCATCGCCGGGTCAAGGGAGCATTTAGTTCCATGATGATGGAGCGTATAACAAGGCTCCATACAGCAGTCAGCTGATGGCTGTCATCACTGTTGGCTTGTGTGTGTCCCTGACTGTCCTCTCTTCCCTTAATTACCCATCCTCACTCTCACAGTGAGGTCCCCTCACAAATTACACCGTATTGTTGGAGGAAAAAGTGAAGTGACTGACATGTGGCCAAGTAGGTGACCCTCACTAGGAATAGTGCTCTGCTTATCCCTCCAAAGTGCACACACACAGCATGAACCACACCACCGTGAACACACACCCGACAGTGGCAGGCCATTTTGCTGCGGCGCCGGGGTCAGTTGGGGGTTTCGGTGCCTTTGCTCAGTTTATCATTTCAGGAGGAAGATTGGCCTGTCATCATGGAGAAGGGGAGCATTTCAGCATCGCCATAATGGCTCCGATGCCCGGCAGCGGCTGTACGTAGCACACCCTCAAAACCACCCCTCCCAATCGCCCTGCCTCGCCGGCCATTACCGCTGGTGCCAGGTGACTCTGTGACCCAGACAGCTTTCTGCCATGTCAGCAATTCAAATGCACGGCGCCACAGTATGGGGCTCGCTCCTCTTCTCAGACAATGGGCATATTCGAGCTCCCCTAAAGATGAGTTAGGGCCTCTGATAATACAACTCCTCCACTTTCACTTTTTTCCCACTGCCCCTGTGGAGCTCAAAGCAAATGAGATCCAAAAGAATATGTGGGCCTGTTGTCTTGCTTGAACCGATATCTGTCCATTCTAAACACAGATGGATGGATATTAGCTACTTTGTTTTGCAAAGGAATGTCAGTAAAAGACCTGTTGAGTTTTAGTTTACAACCAACAATACTGGTGTAAGCAGTGTTGGGGAAGCAACTTTAAAACTTGGAAGGTTAGAACTAATCATTTCAAGTAGTCAACCTAGTCAAGCCATATTTTGAAAAAGTAGTTAGCTACACTACAAGATACAAACAAACAAAAAAGTAGTTAACATTGAAGTTACTTAAAATGGAATTTTTTTTCTACCCACGTTATTTATCAACGCTGAAGTAATCTGTTTTCTGTGAATGTGCGACACTTTCATTAGCAGCTATATAACGAGAAGAATATCAAAGTGCAGTAAACGCTAAAACGGTTTGCACTACAAACCAGTGTGTTTATAATTAAGACAATACATTAAAATAATGTGGTAAAAAATACCAGTTTGCGGTTTCAAGCAGCGCAGTTTTGTACAGCTAAAAATAACTAGAAATAGGCCTACACATTACATTTAAATAGCCGCGGCCGTTCTAACGTGAAAAATAAGGTGGATAAATACTTCCAGTAATTGTAATTATGTACAATCATTTATAATTTAATCAGAGCCGTATTCTTGCACAAAAGCAATGAATGGTTTTAAGTGAATGAAGAATCTAAAAAAGGCTGACACAAACTTAATCAGGTAGCTACATTTGTTCTATAGGCTATAATACAACACTCTAACCGAGCAGTCAAACAAGCACGGGACGCTGAATAATTTTTTTGATGTGTTCATTGCTTATGAACCGTGCGAGCGAGCCGATTCACAAGAATGAATTGACTTCTTCATGTTACGTAACATAAAGAGAACTGGTTGGGATGCACCGATTCGCTAAATGACTCAGAAGTTTCAGCGCGACGTCGACATATGAGAGGCAGAAAGGAAAAAGGACTCACAGAAAAAGACGACCGTCGAGTAGGCGCCTTTGATTATTCCCTGAGCCTGCCATTAAAAACGGCGATGTGGCGTTTGGTCGCGCTACAGCGCTAGTCGTTGGGAAAAGAAGGTTGTTCGTTGGTCTGAAAGACACTACTGAAAAATGTTGTGAGGTTATAACGTCAGCACTTTTAATAAGTTAGTGCTCTTGAACACTGGCCTATATAATAGAGTTTTATTCTGACCCCACAATCTGGCAGCAGACAGATCAAAAGAGCCATGTGAATCACTCGAAAGGTAAATTCGTGTTTTTGTGACTGAAGGTGACTTATTTCAAACCGAACTCATGAAAGTGCGTATAAATAGTAAGCCAAATAAAAACGAAACCTCGTGGTATTGATACGCAAAAATGGACTTTGGCGTGTATATGCTACGCGTCAATTTTTGCGTATATCAATACCACGAGTTTTCGTTTTTATTTGGCTTACTATTTATACGCGGGCAGGGGTGTGTAAAGATAAGGACATATGCCGTAAATCACAAGTGAAACTAACAGTTGGACACAATTAGAACAGACTCTGTGAGACTTTCTTAGAGAAACTATTGCACAAGCTTCATTCATGACATGAGTGCCATTTTCATGGGCAGATGTTATTAATTTATTTTATTCTGCTGCTTGGTCCTGGTCTGTGTTGTCAGTTAGCTAGACACACTCATCTTCTAGTAGCTGGATGAAGGGCTGTCTTATTTCTGAGTGAAGTTCACCCACTGCATATTTTGAAATGATAATAAAATGTGACTTTATTGCAGAGACACTGCAACCCATTCATCATAAGAACGTTTTATATTGTCGTCAGTTAGCCATGGAGGTCTGAGTGAATGGCTTGTAATTCCTGCATTTTTTAGATGCCGTTTAAACTATCTCTTATGTATTTATTATATAGTGGAAAGGTTTCAAATTATGCTAATTACTGCTTATTGACTTAACTGAGAAGGTCTTTTCCTCTATGTGGAAGTTAAATTTGAGGATTACAGTGAAAGAAACTAGAAGAATCACCAATTATAATGACTCTGGCATATGCATAATAAAGTTAACCGATAAGTAGTCAAGATAACAAGCAATGATTAGTCATAAATTAGAATCAAATAAAACGGAGAATATCTTACATTTTTTAACATGTCAGCAACACCCCAGCTGGCAATTTCAACTGTAAGTGAAAAATTAAAAATTTTTAATTTTTAAATTTCTGTTATTTTCTGCTTTCTGTTATTTTCTATTCATGAGTAATAATTTGAGAAGAGATAATATGAATTAAATTTTATATTGAGACCATGTTAAAAATAAATCTTTGCACAACTAATTTTTCCACAGGCCCATATAGCATAAAGAGATTAAAAGGTGTTGTTGCAATAAATTGAGATAGCCTTCCATCACATGAGACGAATCTAGCAAATGGCAGTTGTGTATAAAAAACAAACACGTTGTAAATGATAATTGTATGGCCCTGAGGTCCGTGAGCCAAACATTACACCGATTTCCTCACTATTACCAGACAGTCTGCCAAATGAGTTATTTCTAATTACTCACATATGCCTAGCAAATGTGGAAATATACTGCGGCCTTGGCTGACACTGAAGACAGTACTTATCAGTTTACCACAGAACAAAGCATGCATTTCCATTGCATTCTTTAACTTGGTTGTAAAGAAAATACAACACCCAAATAGTATGTGGATGACGATGACTGTAACCTCCCAGCTTTTCTCTATGGAGTATATTCATAAGCACATGGCTACGTCAAGCAACCAGTTCATGAGATCCTCTACAGTTCTTATGACCAAATAAAAATGACAAAATATTTAGTGTTGGGGAAGCTACTTTAAAACTTGGCAAGCTTCAGGGAAATTGTAATTTCAAGTAGTCAAGCTAAAGTATTGTTTTGAAAAAGTAGTTAGCTACATTACGATCTACAACCAAACAAAAAGTAAGTAAACTATATTGAAGTTGCGTAAAGGGTTAGTTCACCCAAAAATGAAAATTAGCCCATAAATTACTTACCCTCAAGTCATCCTAGGTGTATATGACTTTCTTCCTTCAGGCGAATCCAGTCGGAGTTATATAAAAAATTGTCTTTGATCTTTCAAACTGTTTAATGCCACTCAGTGGGTGTTGCATGCTTCAGTCCAAAAGAAGTTAAATAAAAAGCGCCCATCCATAAAAAAAGTGTCTCACACGGCTCTGGGGGGTGAACAAAGGCCTCCTGTAGCGAATCGATGTGTTTTTGTAAGAAAAATATCCATATTCAAAACGTAAAAATCACTTTAATGTAGCTTGTGCCAACAGTTGTAAATGGAAGCAGCTCCGGGCGGATGTTGTATGAGGTCAGCACTGCGCATGCGCCGCTCATAAGTGATGAACATGGAAGCGCAGGGGAGAGATCAAAACAACATAGGTCATCACCTATTAGAAGTACAAAACGAGGATTTGTAAAGAAGAATGTCGGAGGATTTCGATATAAGCCAAGAGAAGACTGGTTTTCCTTTGCTAAAGTAAGGAAACTTTGCTTCCTTTGATCCTGTTAACAAATGTTGGTTTTCACAAGACTCACCGGCGCATGCACAACGCTGAACTCATACGTCATGCTCCCGGAGCTGCTTCCATGTACAACAGTGAGCGCAAGCTACATTAAATGATTATTACGTTTGATATGATATTTTTCTTACAAAAACGCATCGATTCGCTACAGGAGGCCTTTGTTCACCCCCCGGAGCCGTGTGAGACACTTTTTTTTTAAGGATGAGTGCTTTTCATTTAACTTCTTTTGGACTGATGCATGCAACACCCGCTGAGTGGCATTAAACAGCTTGAAAGATCAAAGACCATTTTTAATATAAGTTCGATTAGATTCGTCTGAAAGAAGAAAGTCATATACACCTAGGATGACTTGAGGGTGAATAATTTATGGGCTAATTTTCATTTTTGGGTGAACTAACCCTTTAAGATGGATATAAATGGTTATATTTATAATTATAATTCCGTCCAATAATTTCTAATTTAATCAGAGACATTTTTTTCTGGCACAAAACAAGTGGTTTTAAAGTAATGAAAAACCAAAAAAGGGCTGTCAGTATTAAACTTAAACAGGTTTATTTATACTAAATAATACAACACCCTCATCGAGAAGAAAAACAAGCACAGGGACGCTGAATAATTTTTGATCTGCTCATTGCTTACTTCGTAATGTTACATATATGAGAGGACAGCTTGAGATGAACTGATTTGCTAAATGACTCAGACTTTTCAGGGCAACATATGAGAGTGAGAAAAAGAAGAAATGCTTTTTTGGGAGAAAGATGCCGTCAAAGTGAGCACATTTGATTATTCCCTTAGCCCTGGCATTAAAAACGGTAGCTACACTTCGGCTAAAAATGGTGTCGTTGAAAAAGTAGCTCCTCTACAGTACTTATGACCCAATAAAAAATTACAGAATGTTTTCAAAACAAAAGACTCCAACAAACATTTAGTTAAGTGGATAAGTACAAGGTCTGTTATGCTATTGATGGAACTTATTCAAAGTAATCTAAACTCTGAAGAACAGAGGTCACCTCTATCAATAAATAAATTAATGAATGAATGACTCTCATTTGGTATTTGTTACAATGGGAAACCTTAGGTGGAGATCACAGAGGTTAAACAACTCGTCCAACATTGTGGCCACATCCTTGAGAGAGAATGCATATTTTAGAGTGTTTTCACACTTGATTCATTTCAGGGGTCTGAGAGCTGTTTACATGAATTTTGATAAACGTGTGGGGAAAATATAAAAGAATATCTTCCCCAGAAATGAAAATTAGCTGAAAATGTACTCACTCAAGATGTAGCCTAGATGAGTTTGTTTCTTATTGGGAACAGATTTGGAGAAATTTAGCATTGCATCACTTGTTCCCCAATGGATCTTCTGCAGTGAATGGGTGCTGTCAGAATGAGAGTCCAAACAGTTGATAAAAACATCACAATAATCCATAAGTAATCCACCAAACTCCAGTCCACCAATTAACGGGAAGCTGTGTGTTTGTAATAAACAAGTTAGTTTTAACTCTCATTCGATGTCACCCATTTACTGCAGAGTCATATAATGCAAAATTTCTCCAAATCTGTTCTGAAGAAAAAACAAACTCATCTACATCGTGGATGGTCTGAATGTGAGCACATTTTCATCAAATTGTCATTTTTGGGTGAACTATCACTTTAAGGGTGATGTGGCAACCCCGTGCAGCGACGATCGCTCATTGAACAATGATGAATTTTTTTTTTCCTCCCTGATTGGTTAATAGCACATCTGATTAATCTAATATAGATGTGGTTTGGATAACAACATTTATTACGTGGTCATATGATGCGATTTCAATTTTTCCTTTCTCTTTGAAGTGTTACAAGCTCTTGGTGCAAAAAGAAGATCTGTAATGTTGCAAAGACTAAAGTCTAAAATCCTAAGAGATATTCTTTATAAAATTTAAGGGTTAACCACGCCTACCTAAAGCGGTTTGTTCTAACACGCCCCCACATGTCTACTTCACTATCTGAGAAGATTTGCATAACACCGTCCCAAATGTTCAAGCAAAGAAAGACGGCGTACTTTTCATTCTCGCTGTAGTATTGTTGCTGCCGTCATGTCGTGAAGGCGCTGTGTGTTTTCGTTGTGAAAGCTAAACTACTTTGTTTGGCCTTCCCAAAGAGGACGATATCCGCTTCGTCATACCTAGAGCAGATCCGTGTTGGTCGCTGAGGAAATACATCAACTTTCCGTTGTGGATCGCCGGATCGGCTTTCACCCGTGGACGAAGCGGAGTCCAGCCCAGGATCGTCACATGGGGTGCCGCAAGCCCGCCGGACGCTCCTTTGTCGAATCCACCGGCCGCGCCGTTCTCAAGCTCACCCGCCTCTGCTCACTCAAGCCGGCCTCCACTCACTCACTCTACTAAGCCCGCCTTTTGTGTGCAGCACATTTTTTATGGAGGACTGTTTCCTTATCCTTAGGGAGTAGACTACAGTGCCGGCTGTTCTGACTCACAGACTTTAAGTACGTTTTACTTTAAGGATTTGCCACTGACGATTCAAACACAAGTTTTGAGCAGTGTACACTAGCGCTTGTTGTTTGTCATTTCTCCAAACACAAATTCAGACATGGTTTTATGTTTACACGGCGACATGCAACGCAACCGGAAAGACTGTATAAGTCATTATAATCTGTAATTATGTCCCTACTGGATGCAACGAATGCCTCATTTATTATGGGTTTTAATGTTTTGTCTCGTCACTCCGGCCGGACACGGCATCAACAGTATGGTAAAGGGCGTAACATTTCAGTCACACGCTTAAGGAATTCGGCCAATCACAACGCACTAGATACCTGGCCAATCAGAGCACACCTTGCTTTTTCAGACCGATGAGCTTTTTAAAAATTTACGTGTTTCAAAAAGGCGGGCATAGAGGAGAAACACTAATGTACAATATGTGGAAAATAATGAATTTTTTAACCTTAAACCGCATAAACACAATTCATTACACCAAATACACAAAATAATAATTTTTATCAGCACGAGGACCCCTTTAACTTTTGTGCTTGACTCGCATCGCTTGACACGCCCACATTCCGTCGCCAACGGTCACGGTCGCTCGTGTCCCCGGAAGTCGCCAGCTGTCCATTGAAAATGAATGGGAGCATGTCGCTTTGTCGCTGTGTGTCGCTGGCAGTTCGGGGGGCGGGGCCATGGTCATCATGAGATAATGAAAATCCTCATCTCAAATGACAACAACAAGTGCTACTCTACACTGCCCAAACTTGCGTTTGAATCATCATTGGCAAATCCTTTAAATTTCAGACTGCCGCATTGTTCTACTCTCCCAGGATCAGGAAACAGCCCTCCATAAAATGCGCTGGACACATCTGAATGTTTGGGTTGAACTGTTTTGGAAGAGTGTTGTAAATACAACTTACCACTGATTTGTAGTCGTGTTCTCTTTTGGAAAACCAAACAAAGTAGCTTTTGCTTTCACAATGCACACACTGGCAGCCTAGCGTGAGTGGACGCCACGTCTAGCGTGGACTGAGGCCGGCTAGAGTGAGCCAGAGGCAGTGGGGGTCGAGAATGGCGGCCGCCCCCCGGCGGATTCTACGAAGGAGCGTACACCACATGTGACAACCCTGGGCTGGACTCCGCTGCGTCCACGGTGAAAGCCGATCCGGCGATCCACAGCAGGAAGTTGATGTATTCCCTCATCGACCAGCACAGATCAGCTCCAGGCAAGACAAAGCGGATATCGTCCTCTTTTAGAAGACCAAACAAAGTAGTTTCGATTTTCCCAACGAAGCACACAGTGTCTTCACGACATGGCGGCGGAAACAATGCTACAGCGAGAATAAAAGTTATGCCGTCTTTCTTTGCGTGAACATTTGGGCCGCATTAATTATGCAAATATTTCCACATAGTGAAGTAGACATGTGGGGGCGTGTTAGAACGGCCGTTTTAGGTAGGCGTGGACGAGTCTTAACTTTTAAATATAATATCTCTTTGGTTTTGAGACTTTTAGTCTTTGCAACTTTACAGATCATTTCTTTATGCACCAAGAGCGTGTAACACTCCAAAGAGAAAGGAAAAAATTGAAATCGCATCATATGACCCCTTTAAGAATGTTTTAACTTTCTGCAAATGAACAGCGAATTTCGCTAGCGACAACCAATAGGAGTGAAGAATCTGTCAGTGGCGCTCACACGTCACCGTCTCAAGTGCAGGCAAGACAGGACAGATTTCCTGAGCGATTCTATGGCTTCAAAGTGGGACAACAGCACAAGCGCATGAACACAGCGCGCAAGCAAATTACAGTACTGTGCACACAGTGACAAAGCTTGCACGTAAAATGTAAACCTAAAGAAATGGCAAATTCCAAACTCGAGCACAAAAAATATGATTGTGTACACACATCAGCACGCTGCAAGGACAAATAACAAAACTGTGAGCAGAATCCGCACGCGCGCGCAGATCTAAACACGCACGAGTAATTTCTGCACGCGCGCAGAGCTAAACACGCGCGAGCTGAACCCTTCACGCACAGGAAGTTTTGACAGTCAGGGGGCGGGGCCCAACGTATGCTTGTTGTGTTAACAAATGCTATTGGCTGCTGGCCAAATCCTGTTTTGATTGGCTGCTCGTCGTCTGGCTGTTGATTGGCTGTTGGCCTTCTCCTGACGAGACAGAAAGCCGGGGAGAATTGGAATTGGATGATGGCAGAGAGTAAAGAGGTAAGTTTTCTTTCTAAATTCATACTTAAATCTTAGTATCTGTAAGGGTTTTATAATATAAGTTATAAAGGGTGTAACTGTGCACGTAATCGTACCAAAAATAGTAATTTTAACGAATCGATATCGATTCTTAAATCCCAAGATCTAAGTCGATAGTTTTAGACAGATCGCTGTATATGCGCCTCGAGGCAGTAAAGTTAGTTTGACGTTTGACATTCATTAGACATTCGGGTTTTTTGCCAATTAAACTCTTTGCAGCTTTTATGTTTTGAGCCCAAACTAACTCAGATAGACATAAATATATGCCCTTTATGTTGCACAAGGCTTCATTTCTAGGAATTAAAAAAAAAAAAACATTTATTAAATTAATTAAACCATTTAACTACGTGACAATATAATATAAAACCAATACTAAAATGTTTGGGAAAACATACCTGTTATCGCACAAAGTTCCGTTTTTGGAATTACAATTTTATGTTTTTTTATAATAATTGTACAACTTTTAATGTATGCAATAATATAAATCCATTAAACGACAACACCATTTGATCTAAAGGTATCAAACCAACTGTAAAATACTCAAAATATTATTCCCTATAATGCACAAGTCAACAATAAAGGCATAATCTGAAGAACCAAGACTTGTGCATTATAGGGAATAATATTCTGAATATTTTATAGTTAGGTTAGTTTAATTTAAATAGTTATTTTTTTTATTTTAATTCCTAGAAATGAAGCCTTGTGCAACATAAAGGGCATATATTTATGTCTATCTGAGTTAGTTTGGGCTCAAAACATAAAAGCTGCAAAGAGTTTAATTGGCAAAAAACCCGAATGTCTAATGAATGTCAAACGTCAAACTAACTTTACTGCCTCGAGGCGCATATACAGCGATCTGTCTAAAACTATCGACTTAGATCTTGGGATTTAAGAATCGATATCGATTCGTTAAAATTACTATTTTTGGTACGATTACGTGCACAGTTACACCCTATATAACTTATATTATAAAACCGTTACAGATAGTAAGATTTAAGTATGAATTTAGAAAGAAAACTTACCTCTTTACTCTCTGCCATCATCCAATTCCAATTCTCCCCGGCTTTCTGTCTCGTCAGGAGAAGGCCAACAACAGCCAATCAACAGCCAGACGACGAGCAGCCAATCAATACAGGATTTGGCCAGCAGCCAATAGCATTTGTTAACACAACAAGCATACGTTGGGCCCCGCCCCCTGACTGTCAAAACTTCCTGTGCGTGATGGGTTCAGCTCGCGCGTGTTTAGCTCTGCGCGCGTGCAGAAATTACTCGTGCGTGTTTAGATCTGCGCGCGCGTGCGGGTTCTGCTCACAGTTTTGTTATTTGTCCTTGCAGCGTGCTGATGTGTGTACACAATCATATTTTTTTGTGCTCGAGTTTGGAATTTGCCATCTCTTTAGGTTTACATTTTACGTGCAAGCTTTTCACTGTGTGCACAGTTTAAAAAAACGTACTTTGCTGCGCCATCTGTGTTCATGCGCTTGTGCTGTTTTGTCCAACTTTTGACGCCATAGATTTCACTGTTTTATATGATTTTACTGTAACCACATACATGGATATAAAAATGACGCGTAGAAAAGAAACCGTTGGCTGTCTAAGTGAGTTTGATTCATACATTGATGGTTCGAGTCGTTAATTACTCAGTTTAGCACCGGTTAATGATTTAATGCAGGAGCACTTCTGTAGTTTATATAACAACACTCTCCAACAGCAGAATGGTACTTTTATTTCTTTTAAGTCTAATTATTAGTCATAATAGAATGATATCTTAGTTTTACCGGCAATATACAGTTTGTGATTGCATTTTATATGTCCAGATATGTCCAGACGTGTAGTCTACCAATAGCATTAGAGCTACAGCAGTAGGAACGCCCACAAGCGTCTTCACAGCACGGAGTCTAGCGACATACAGCGAAAAAGTCGCTGGCAGTGTGAACGGGGCTCGTTTACACCCCCGCCCCCACTTACCGCCCCATCGTTTTTGAAACCTAGCCATGATCGATGAAAAAATCGATGAAAAATTGCCAAAAATGCCCACTCCTATAAGGGGTCTGAGTTTGCTTCTTTAAGCAGGACTGACATATTTATGTATTGCGTGTTTTTAAATCTCCTTTCATCTGTAAGAAAATTTCAGTAAACACATAGGGTGAATTCAGGGAATTTGGCACACTTTTTACCATTGAGATGACTGGGAAGAATGGCCCAGTTATCCTAACCCTCTATGGGACATCATCATTTATAAATGACGCTAAGAAAATTACATTTAAAATACAATAATAATGTTAAAATTTAATTTTTAGTTATGTCATATGACATCCCCTTCAACCAGTAAAATGAAAACCTATTTGTCATGTGCTTCACATTTTTGGCATGTTAGGTCACATGCTCTCAAGGCACCATATGTTAGCTCATTTTAGACTATAAAATACATAACAATTCAATTTAAATATAATTATACATCCAAATGTGTTTTCTAAAGTTTTTAGTTATTTTTAATGCACATTTTAGAAAAGCATTAACTCAAATATAAATGACAAAGTCCTTTTATGGGATATATATTTTGTGTATAGCTGACACTATTGACCAGCACTGGCAGGCAGTATAATGGCTTTTAGGTTGATGTTTGTACATTTTTTGGAAGATGGAGAGACAAATCAGAAAGTATGGATGGTAGTGATAGTAGAGCATCAGAAAATGAGAAAATTAATTGTAATAATAAAAGAAGTTGTTCATTGAGAATAGAAGCAGTGAGGGTGAGGGCAGTGACTAGGAATATAAGTCATACTGTAGGTTGCTGTGGAAATCAGGCATTTGGGTACATTATCCTACAGTCATGGACAAAAGTTTTGGCAGTGACATAAATTTTGTGTTTTTCAAAGTTTGCTGCTTCAATATTATTCTTCCACATGTTTCTATGGTATAATGAAAAAAAAAAGTTTTAATGGCTTTTATTAGCAAAAAATATAATGAGTCAATATTTACAGTGTTTACCCTTGTTCTTCATAACCTCTGCAATTCGCTCTGGCATGCTGGATATCAGCTTCTGAGCCTAATCTTGACTGATGGTGATCCAATCTTGCCTAATTAGTTCTTGGAGTTGATCACAATTTGTGGGCTTCTGCTTGTCCACTCGCCCTTTGAGGACTGACCACAGGTTCTCTATGGGATTGATTATTGTTGCCTGACCACGGATCCAAAATTTCAATGTAATGATCTTCAAGCCACTTCTTTATCACTCTTGCTTCGTGACATGGTGCTCCATCATGCTGGAAAATGCATGGATCATCACCAAATTGCTCATAGATCGTTGGAAGAAGTCGCTCTTGCAGGACGTTTTGATACCATTCTTTATCCATGGCAGTGTTTTTGGGCAGAATTATGAGAGCCCACTCCCTTGGTTGAAAAGCAACCCCACACATGAACGGTCTCAGGATGCTTCACTGTTGGCAAAACACAAGACTCATGGTAGTGTTCACCTTTACTTCTACGAACAATCGATTTTCCATATGTCCCAAACAGTTGGAAGGGAGCTTCATCAGAGAAAATAACTTCCAATGCTTGTACTTCCTGCAGAATTTCATTCTGTCCTTGACATTTTTCTTGGAGAGAAGTGGCTTCTTTGCTGCCCTTCTTGACACCAGGCCGTTGTCCAAAAGTCTTGGCCTCACTGTGCGTGCAGATGCTCTCACACCAACCTGCTGCCGTTCCTGACCAAGCTCTGCACTGGTGCTGACACGATTCCGTAGCTGACTCCTCAGGAGGAGACGGTCCTGGCGCTTGCTTGGACATCCTGAGGACTTCTTCACTGCAGTCAAAATGATCTCCTTGAAGTTCTTGATGTTCCGGTAAATGGTTCTTTTTTTTGTTTTTTTTTTGTTTTTTTGGGGGTCCAGTGCCTATTCTGCAATTTCCTTGCATGTGAGGCCATTTTGATGCAAAGTGATGATGGCTGCACGTGTTTCTTTGGCGGTAACCATTGCTAACAAGAACACAATGATTGGAAGCACTTCTTCCCTCCTTTTATAGCCATCTGTCTGCTCTTACAATTTAATTAGTATGATAGTGATTTTACCTGACTAGTACTCATTCACACTTTCACATGTGCTGCTGATATGATTAGTCAATTAATGTTAGCAGGTCATTTTGTGTCAGGATCAAAAATACTTATTTATTTTTTATTTAAATTTTTGTGAAAAGTTAATTTTTTGGGCAATGAAGCCTTTAGCAATTATTTCAAGTGCATCTGATCACTCTACACAATAATCTAGAAACAATGTGAATGAACACCACAACAGCTTAAGCAGCAAACTTTGCAAAACACAAAATGTATGTCACTGCCAAAACTTTTGGCCATAACTGTATGTCAGTTCGAAAGATGTGATCCATACAATAACCATAGATTAGGAAAGATGCCAGTGTCTATTGGCATTACTATATTGATGAGCAGGGATACTCTAATGAGCAAGGATGCTCTATATTGATGAGCAGGAATACTCTAAGTGATTTTCATTTGTGCCACGATAACTGATTTGGAATTCCATGATGAAACACAATGTTAAAGTATTTTGTTGATGTTTTTGAAACATAACACATGGTTTCCAGGCAGCGATATTGCCTCTGAATTTGTGTCATGCTTTAGACATTTTCAAATGTGAGTTCCAAATCAAATATAGCTGCACAAGAAGAAATTGAATGTTAAGAAAGATTTTTTTATGGTTTTGTTTTGAAACAATAAGACATTTTCACATCACTTCAGATAGTGAAAAAGAATTTGATTGTGTGTGAAGTTTCAGCCAATTTGCCAAAAATAATTTACCCGAATGGAACAACGTCAGTTATAAATGGCAGAACTCTAAAAAGGTCAAAGGTCAGATGTAGATTTTTATTTTGTTGAAAAATTAGTTTAGTCCTAAATTTATGTAAAATGTAAAATCAATTATTTTTTTCAAGCTGTGAATTCACAATTTCCATAGAGGGCTGAATTAACCTATTCAAGGACCCATTTGTTACTTTGTTGACAGTTTATCAGTCATCATATGCCATTAAATGTGTGAATTATCAGTTTAAGAAAAAGTGACCTTTATGTATAGGCCATGTGATTAAGTCTACATCACATGGTATGTGTACTTTTATGAGAAAATTACACATCAATTCAACTGAAGAAACAGAAGGTTGTTAAATTTGGCCTTTAGGATATATACACACATGCTGTATTTCATACAACATTCAGCAATTTGCAGTGTTAATTAAAAAAGAATAAGCTTATTAATGCTGTTGAAACAAATCAAAGCATTTTTTCTGTGTCAATTATGCCATCCATGGACCATGAACTCCACATGTATAGAATTTGTGAAATGTTTACTGTGAAGGACCGTTGCAGTCCCTAAATAGGTTAAAACATTTATAACTACTCCTTTGAGCCAAATTAATCCATATAAATATATAAATTTCAATATGGGACCACAGTCAAACAGTCGTTTTGGTGGTTTTCCCCCCATATAATTTAAATTGCTGCAAGCTGCAGCACTTGGAAAATGTTCAAGCCCACAATGCAGTTTTCTGTGCATAAATCACACCATAATACTGCCTTTAAATAGTTACAGACAGATAATTTATTCTTGGCACACACTGGACGCCATACCTATGCCAGTGCGAGTGTGAGTGTGTCATGCTTCGTTGCCAGCAGTCATTATTTGCTGACAGCTCTCGAGTCACTTTACTCTTTATTGTTCCTTTTCATGATTTTAAAACACTAGTTTTACACCACACTCACGGCATGGCGATTATTCTCAAGAAAACACGGCAGGTGAAAATATTGTTAAATATGTTCGGAAAAAAGGACTCTGGTTATGACAAAATCACTACTGTTTTTTGAAAAACTGAAATGTACTAACCAACCATCATGTTTTTCAGAGCAGATGCAGATAGGACAGAATCCAAATGAATCGCTCTGTTCTGATCGGCAACTCAACTTCACTTAGTTAGTTTTTAGTAAGTATAAACATGCTACACCTAATTCATCACAACAGCTTGATTTTCCACTAATTGTGGCTATTTGTTTAAATTTTACCTTGTGTGATTTATGTAATGCTCAGGCTGGCTCGGAGTATTCTGATAATTACTCTAACATAACAGAAATCAAAATCCAACTGCGATCCCCTGCCTGCGATTCACCAGAAATGGCCTTATCCAAACTGAGCTGGCACTCATTTTCGCCACGGTTTAAATGAAAGCACGCATGGTTTAAATTAAAGCATTGTGCCCCAGCTATTCACTAAGAGCCGAATGCTAATGAAAACCAACTCTGCTCTTTTATAATTCATTTGTACCATTATCATATTAGCTTCAGCGTAATGACAGGATGTCTTTAAAGGATTTGGTCTATGACTAATGACAATATCTGTGCTCTGAAGTAGGTCAAACAAAGTAGCCAATTACTGTTCTTCCCATTACAATGATGAAAGCTAGAGATTAGCTATGCTTAGTTTTGGATAAATTGTTTACTAATAAACGTAAGGTTTTTTTGAGTCCCTCTTGCAAACAATGAAACAAACCGATTTAGCTAATTTAATGTTTTTTTAAAATCCATTTAATGATGATATTGTGATTATGAAAAGGTACAGAACTCAATTTTTCCACCTTGGAAAAAAACTAGTTTGTAATTTTACGCACATAATTCTTTCAATGTATTCATAAGGCCATTATATACATCCAGTAAAATAATCTATTTTGACATGTTTGTTAAGAATTTTGGAACTTTTTATGGATATTGTTTTTGGATACAGTTTTTCTTCATATCAGTTTCATCATGTGTCTCTTCAATCAGTCAGTACTTTGATCTGCCATATAAATGTTGAGTTTTTGTCCAAATGAAAAGTGTTTTTTTCTCTCTCTTCAGGTTTCAATATGAATACCTCATCATAGGTTAGAGTGCTTCACTTTTGAGCAAATTCTACCACCCATTTTTGCAATACAAGTAGATGTACATGTCCTCTGGGTGGCAGCATGTTTAGAACGTGGAGTCTCCCAAGCCTCTAAGGGAAAACTGACACACATGGATCCAATATAGGCAAACCTTCATACAGTAGAAGCAGACGACATGGAGCCATCCTTCGTTCAGAGGAGGAAGTTAGTGGTGTTCATGTCTGCTACTGTTTTTCATTTGCAGTCACAAAACTTTTGAACGACTTCCAAACAACTTCCCCTTTCATAAACGCAAAGGTGTACCTCCAGCCAATGTGATTTGTAAAGATTTTCAGATTGCAACCGATGTCTGATTATTCAAAGCAATTGCTCTTTCATTTTGCCTTTCAGAATTAGAGACATTACTTGTTAGTTTGCCTTCCTTAAGTAAATGAGAATGTTCGGCCCGTTAGCAGATTTTTACTAAACCTAAAAACTAGCATTTTCACTAGCACCACTATAAAAAGTATTTAAAAAAATTCTAATATTTATGTTTTCCTTTACTGAACATTTTCTTTGAAACAAAAAAAGAGGAAACATTTACTTTTTTTGTTTTTAATGCAATATATAAATCTCTAAATTACACCAAACTAATTTTTTTGCAGCTATAATGTAACTTTGTTGCAGCTATAAATTCATTAACATGCATTTGCTGTAAACAGTAACAGTGATTTGTTTAGAATATAATAAAGGTCAAATAAAATGTTACTAATGAAGATATCAGTAATCTATAAAGAATATGCAGAAAAAGTGTGTCAGTAAGTGTGTTCAAATGCACCGTCATCTGCTGGACTGAAAATTAGGGGATTCTAAGTTCAAACCCAATCAAATCTGGCATGAACTAAGTCCTTTAGAACTAGTAAGCATTTTCTGCCACTTAGCCCTTAATGTACCCAAAGTATATTTGGCTTTGACAATTCAATACAATCTGTGGTTTCACAGATTTACAGTGACATGTCATAATAGTCGTCCACATTAATTGGTGAGATGCTGAACAGAGGCAGACACATTTGGGTAACACATTGACTCCTAAAGTGTGGCGAGCAATTTTGCAAGGGTTACATCCATGAAGGAATGTAGGTAACATACTTGTCTCAGTCCAATGCCACAGACTGCTCTTTGACCAACTAAAACAAATAGTGTTCAACTGCTAATGTTGAGCCAGATAAAATAAATTAATCAGCTTGTTTTCACTGTGCTTAGTCCACAGATTTAGTGAAAATGTAAACTTGTCTTTGCATATATTTTGTGCCAGGCCAAGCTTAAAATTAGGGTTTACAGAATATGAAAAGGAATACCACTGTAAACACACTGAGTATGTTTAGCTCTCAGTAATTTTAATATATCTCTGACACCTACAGCAACAAAAGGTGTATTATTGCCATACTGCAGTTAACTCTGCTTTATTTGAACATCCACAATGATAGTAAAAACCAATCACAGTGTTGTGTGCCATATAAAATGTATAGTTTCGACATGTACTGTAGCGCTCTATATAGGCGACGGTGAGCACGGGCAGAGTTTCACACAGAACTCGTGTTTCTCTGTTAGCCGCAGTGACTGAGCAGCGCAGAGTTCTGGAACATTCCAGGAGAGACTCAAAGAAGAACATACACAGTGGGAGTTTGGACCCGGCCCAAGATAAATAAATCCAGGTTTACATTTTATGAGTAAATGAGATCATATCTAGTCGGCCCTTGAAGGTTATGAGACAAAAATGCATGTCTGTGCTGCTGTTAAATCAAGATATTTCATTTAGATTTGATATCTCATCATGTCTACAAGGCATATGGTTTGTGTGGGTGTTTGGGGTATAGAAATATGGCAGTGATGATGTTGCTGACATCTGTGGTTAAGGGTTTCGCACAGTCGTGTTGATTAATAAATCAGCTGGTTCTTAGTAGTAAATTTGTTGCATTAGGCACTTTTGAAGAGCTCTGTCTAAACACACACAAAGCATTTTCTAAACGGTATACCAGATCATCTAATATTTGAGCTTTTGAGTAGCTATTGAATGTTTGGATGTTTTTGCATTTCAGCGAATGCTCTTCATTTATGGCAGAGGGGTCAAGAAAATAAGTTTGCATTGATTTTAGCTGTGCCTGTGACGGCTACCCACCAACTGTTCAATACAGGTTTATGTAACAGTGAGTACATAAACATTTATGAGACTTGGATTTACAAGTGTCTATATGCAAGGTCAGCAATGTGTCTCACATGTTCTTTGATATTTGACATTCAATTAAATGAAATTTCAGTGGGCATGATGAGCTGTTGTCTTAATGAGGCACATTCATGTTTTATTGATCATAAGATGCTGCAGATTATTCAAAGTTTTTGTTTACCAAGTCTCATCTTTGATCTTTAGACAACCACTCTAGAGCTTTTCTCTCCCGAAATGTTTCTATATACAAACCCTGATTACCTTGGCAACAAGAGAAGGTGCTTGATCAAGCACAAGGTCCACATAACTGGCCCCAATAAATACTTTGCAGCACTTAATTTAGTTCCATGCCGTGGGCCATTAGCTCCTACAGTCCGTCACTCAGCAACTGTGCGGCTGATGGAGAGAAAAGGCACAGCAGTGTCAATTTAATTAAATCCAGCTTGGCTGGGTGTGGCTGTTCATCAGCAGCATGTAGCACATTTCTGACAGGACCAGAAATTACTATTGATGCCCCTTTGCACAAAATGTTATTTTAGGTTATATATATAGTTCCTGAGTTTATTCTATTATTAAGATAAATTAGTGGACTCACAGTGCACAAGAACAGAAGACAAAATTTGGGAACCCTAGTATTAAATAAAAGTAAATTGACAATAATTTATTATTGTTTTAAATGTATTTATAGACAATATTTTGAAATGCAAGATAATTTACACTCTTTGACAACAGAGGCCTTTTAAGAAACATATTAAGAAACATTGTGCTTCACTCTTTCTTTTTAAAATAAGAAAAATTATAAAATGATCTGTAGAGTTAGCAGACTATGAATTACCTACAATATTTACAAGAACATAACATCACATTGTACTTGACTTCTGGGTAAAAAAATATATAAAAATCAGTTGCAAAGATAAACTGAACCAAAAACAGCATTTTTGTGTAACGAGATTGAACGCCCCCTTTTTTACTTGACAGGATGTCTTTAAAGGATTTGGTCTATGACTAATGACAATATCTGTGCTCTGAAGTAGGTCAAACAAAGTAGCCAATTACTGTTCTTCCCATTACAATGATGAAAGCTAGAGATTAGCTATGCTTAGTTTTGGATAAATTGTTTACTAATAAACGTAAGGGTTTTTTGAGTCCCTCTTGCAAACAATGAAACAAACCGATTTAGCTAATTTAATGTTTTTTAACTCCATTTAATGATGATATTGTGATTATGAAAAGGTACAGAACTCAATTTTTCTACCTTGGGAAAAAAACTAGTTTGTAATTTTAAAAAAGGTGATCACACACACACAAACAAAATATTATTCTGATAAACAGATTTAGTGTAATAACTCTAAGGATATATTGCTTATTTTCAGTAATCATTAAGATATCTGATAACCCTCATAACCTTAAAATAATAACCCTCATAACCTTAAAAAAGCTACAGCAACTCCATTTAAAAACATGAATTCTTCAAGAAAATACCCCGCATAAAATGACAAAAGCTACAGACTTACCATTTGTGTATTACTGCATTTAAATATCTTATTTAAAATCCATGGCAACAACGCACTTTTATAGAATCAGGTTGCATATAATATAATCGGTGTGTGTGTGTGTGTGTGGTTTGGTGTGTGTGTGTGTGTTTGTGGGTATATAGATGGTAAACTTTACAATAAGGTTAATTAGATAACATTAATTAACTACTTTAGTTAACATGAAGTAAAGCGAACAATACTGCTAAGCCGTCACATTTACTAATGCATTTTTAAAATCAAAAGTTGTGCTTGTTAATATTAGTCAATGCACTGTGAATTAAAATTAACTAACATTAACAAAGATTAATAGCTACTGTAATAAATTGAAATTGTTCATTTTTATAGGTCGTTAATCCATTAACTAACTTACTATGGAACCTTATGGTAAGTTTCACCACCCACACACACACACACATGTATACGTGTGTGTGTGTGTGTGTGTGTGTGTGTATTTATATTCATACTTTAATACATTTCAACTTACAAATTATATCCCATAAACTTGTCTAGTTCAATGTGGTGTTTTTCAGCATGTTTCTTTATGTGCACTGAATATTTGAAATGGGAATTCTCTCTAAACAAATAATCCATTGTTTAAAATAGATTTGTTTAAAAAAGACATGTCAGACATCCAGTTGATTTACACATTATCCTCTCAGATTCCGCTAAATTGTGCTTATGTTTTACTTCTATGTTTCCTGTGTTTTTTTCAGCATAAGTCTGCTTCATAAAGTTATCAAATAAGCAAGCGTGTTCTCTTTAGTCATGGTTTGTGAGGGGAGCATATATACTGTCACAAAACACATCTTCATTCATTTAGAACAACAAACAGACATCATAACACAGTCCACAAGACTATGTAACTCCAGAGATAATGCCATAATTTGTATTCATTAACCAAGCAGGTTTGATCGTTCTTTGTTTTAACTACTTGAGTATTATGGCTGTGAAACAAGCATCAAAGCACTGTGTGAGGCCCCACAGGCTTCAGCTGTATTAAAATCACAATCTGTCTAATTACAGGTATGCACAGTGGTGAGAAAAGGAGAATATTTTCTACAGAGATGCCTTGAAGGCTTTGTTAATACACTGACTGGAATAAATTCCTCATGCGAGGAACTCAGGTGCCACATTTCCTGTGCCGAGGGCCTTTTGAAACAGCCTTCCAGGTGAGAGTGAGACCGTGACTCAAGTTGTCTGCACTCGAGTCGTGAGTAAACATCATCTCGCACTTGATCCTGCAGTAAACCCAATAATGAGGCCAAGCACTAGGCATTAAGATCACAGAGCGCTCGTCTGCCCTCAGTCTCATGCTGCACAGATTTTTGACTCAGTTCCGTGGGAGATGAGAGTGTCTGCATGGGTGCCGTTAGTCACCACGGGCAATCGCATTTACAAAAGGGGCTTTTTGAACAAACATGATGGTGTGCGGCCTATCATGCAGCAGTTTTTTTGAACGTGAACCATCTCAATTCAATGTCTCAGAGGCTTTATTTATTGGTTGCTGCCACCAAAGGATTATAAAATGTTAATGTTAATATGCAAAAAATAATCTATAAACTAATTTGTAAAGTGAATAGAATTAAATGCATCACGAAATATAATTTCCACTTTTAAAGTGTTGAAGCTGGACATGAATTATTTTGCTGTTCATCATAACATTCACATCGAGTGATTTCTTTTTCTTTAAGCTAATTTGCAAATCAGCTGCAATTTCACTCCACAAACAAAAGTCCATCTTCAACAGCTTGTGCTTTAAAAATAGTTACTTTTAGTTACCTGTTACAGATAGTTTATAGTTTGCACATAAATCGACATAGACATGAGAGATACAATTTCAGGAGCTCTTGTGCATCTTGTGCATCGTGTGACCCCGTGACTGCAGGGTTGTGTTTTTATTTGATGCTTGGGAAAAGAGCACCACTTGGGTGGCTGGAGCCCAGGCAGAATCCCGAAGTCTAACTACCCTTTAATCCTTAATCCTCAACCCAAACCTGACCCTATACTGCATTCATTCGCCTTTAGTTGTCGGATGTCTGTCTCAAACATCCTTAAAACCAAAACGTTACGATTTTCGTGTTGAATAAAAAATAGTAGCCTACAGGTTTTACGTTATTCCTAATTAGTTGTTACTATTAAATCACAGTTACTTTATTAAATATTCGATACTTATCATAATGTTTCCATATTTTTAACATGAAACAAGGGTAGTCTGCAATACCTCTCGAATTGAGTCCAAAGGCTGATTTCCTAGCCTTTCCCACAGTCATCTGCATTATTAATCTTCGATACTTTACTGTAGGTCAGATAACAGCGAATGATTATCTGTTTTCAATTGTACTGTACTTTCGACTCTTATGTTGAAAGGTAAGGAGTGTCTTGCTTCCTTTATCATGATAAAGATTAAATAATTTTAGTGTTGGGCATGAAGTGCATAAAAAAAACCAAATTATTTTAATAATCGGGTGATCTATAAATGCAGTGTTGCCTGCTGCATCGTGTTTATTTTAATTAAATATATTAACTGCCTGGGAAAAGACCATTATATCAATGAAAAAAAGGAAAATAATAATAATACGTATATATAGGCCTATTATCTATAATATATATATTATAGATATATACACACGCATAATAAGGCGCATGGTACAAACATAGAGTTTATTATGTTACTAAATTATCCAGATTTTCCTTGCACTGAGTTCAGGCCCAAAGTCAGTTTATTGCTGAACTTTGATCTTTATTACAGGTAAGATGGTTATCATCAGCTCCATGTAAAACGCCTTTCATATTTCGTTGTGATTGTCACTGTATGAGGAGCCACTATGATCAGGTGAGTTTCGATGAGCTTCACTGTTATATATGGATATTTGTTTTCTTTAATCTAAAAGTATGAGCTTCAACACTCATGTTTTGTTTCCCACATTAAAGGTTTTCTGTTCTAGTCTGCAGTCAGTGCTGCTGTTTAGCACTTCAGCCAAGCCATACAGGCCCAGGGTAGGTTTCACTTCTAATATGGACACTCTTAATTTACAGCAAAATATTTTGACTGTCTTAAGTTACAAAAGAAAAAAAATAAACAATGGCTATAGTCGCTTTTAATTACAACTGTTTTTTACAAGGACTGCTGCCCTGACCCTTCTTGCCATTTTGAGCAAGATGAAAAGGATGTAAAGAATTTAATATTAATTTTTAATGAACTTTCTAATATATAAATCTGTGATTTCTGATTAAGCAGCACCCTTTCATCATTTAATTCAATTACTTAAAATGATTTTTTAAAATAATCCATATGCTAATGTTTGACTTGTTGCTTTTACATATAAAAATGTATAAATTAAAAATTTACTTTTACATTTGTCCTGCAGGAAAAAGTGTTGGGCAATGCAGTTCAGAACACTATAGTGTAAGTATTGTCTTGCCTTCTGCACACTGTAAAGGGTATGTACATATTCTAGGTATATATAAAATCTGTAAAAAAATTTTTTTTACAAATCATTGAAATTAGATATTTGTTTTCCATTGTAGTTTTGATCATCCCAATGAGAAGATGATCCTGGGAATGAAGGAGGTGGAGCCACCACAGGACATGCACATTACAGATTTTGACATCAATCCCAACATGTTGATTTGGAAAGCCGTAAAAGAAGAAATACAGCAGAAATACGACAGACCTGAAGAGGATAAAGATGCTCTCTACCACTCCTTTGGCATAAAACATCCAGCTGATGCAAAACAGCCTGAAAACTTTCAGCTACTGGAACACAATTCGGTACGGATGTCTGACAAACCAGAAGAAGATAGAGATGATCTATACCATGGCATGTCACTGGAGAAGGATGTCATTAGAGGTAATGTAAGGCCCATGTACTCAAGCCCTGAAGTGGACAAAGACGACCTGTACCATGCAGATGTTAAAGGACATCAGTCTGACCAGCAGGCTCTTCCGATGAATATATTCCCCTTTCGCCCCAAAAGGGTGCACACAGAGCCAGAGATAGACCTGGATGACCTTTATCATAAGCAATGATAGAATAAGTCATATCATGTCTAAATGATTTTAAAACTGGATGTTAATTCATTATGCATATTTAAATGCTCTCTATTTTTTTTAAATCTTGAAATGTGTTTTAACCTGGTTTCTTTTTAATATTGCTAATATTGAACATAGAAAAAGAAAGTTTATTGTATGTCTGTTTAGCAATTCATCAATACCAAGACAGTGACCATAATTAATAAGCCATATGGATCGCTTACTGTTTTTTGAATCATTTTAAAATAAATGAGTAAATGAAATACATTTTTAAATAAAATAATTTTTAAATGAAAGTATTTATTAAGGCAAAGTATAAGAAAAGCAAACATTTTACATTTCCATATTCCTAACGAGAAAACATTCACAGAGCTCAGTTCAGCTGTTAATTCAAGGAACAGTGGGCAACAAAATGAAATGCTGCAGGTGGGGATTGAGCTTCACACCTGTTGCCCAGGAAAAGCTACATTTGACCAGGTATATTTGAACTTTAAGATCAAATGTTTAAATGTTAGACAGAGCTGACTTTCATTTCACAAAGCTTTCATAAAAAAAACGAAATACATTTGATACAGTTGAAATGCATTTTCAAATTGTATTTTATTGTATGATTTTCTCTAATCTATTTATTAGAGAAATTGTCTTATTACTTATTTTGCATCACACTACAGAAAATATGAACAGAAAATTCTTTGAACTTTGTGAAAAATTATGAACAGTAATTTTTGTAATCAAAATCTAAACGGATGGCATTAAATTAATAACAAATACTTTTATATATACAATCTTTCTTTTATAAAGCTATTTTGTATATGCCTTATCTATAGGAATGTTGGTGTAATAACTCTACTAAACTGTACCAAGCAGCATTCTTTAGCGTTGTTCACCAGGAGGAATGACACCTTTCTTGATTATGAGATTTCCATACAGTGCAGTCTCCCTGTCAGACAGATTTAAAGATCATCTATTATTATTATTATTTCTTAAATATAAATATTAAATATTAAATAGTTAAAAAGATCCACCATAGATCATAAATAAAATGCTAACCCAGTTGCCACTACAGCAAATGCCTTCTTAGCACGCTCATAAAATGCAAAACGCTCAACAAACTTGAGGTTACCCTGAAAGAAAAAAATGAAGACTGTTTGTTAATGTGATAATTAGTGTATGGTTTATAGATAGATAGATAGATAGATAGATAGATAGATAGATAGATAGATAGATCTATCTATTTTTTATCTGAAGTAAATTTGAAGTGAAATATTATTAAGATAATATTTTACGTCCTGGACAAATGATTTGTATTCCCTTTGTAAAACTAGGTTGGTCAAATTTAATTTCAGCAGTGATGAATAGTCCTCATCATATGAGTTATGACCTTTTATGGATATAATAGCTTACATCTGATCCTGCTTGTTTCAGGAGGTCAGAGTACTGGTCCCATACCGGCACTTTCAGCCCCTTTAATTTGTCACTCTGCACAAGGTCCATGACAGCTGCCTAACAAATCAGACCTTATTCAGTGACAGACACCACCTACAATTATGATAAGTTACATACATGAACAAACAGAGTGTAAATTTGTGGTTGAGCCATTAAAAAAATAAAAGATGCCAGAGAATGGTGCAAATGTTATCACCCACCGAATCCTCATAGGTATCAAGAGGAAAAAGCTTCAGTATTGCCTTCAGAAGTTCTGGTATACCTACACCTTAAAAAGTAAAACCATATACTTGATTAAACAACTAAATGCAAAGCTATCAGTGACAAAAATGTCAGTTGGCTGTTCAACTAATGCATATTAAGAATTATTTTGGGCTGAGTAGATCTGGAATTACAATAATAAGTTTATCAAATTGTCAGTTATCATTACTTCTGTAAAACCATACAAATTAGCGTGAGATTTCTTTCAAACAGTACAAGAAATGTGCAAAATCGTTTTAATATTTTTTTTTAACTATGTAATCATTTTTAACAGTTTTATTGTATAAAAAATTCCTACTACATTTTGTAAAAGTATAAACATACCATCCGCTCTTATCTCCACTGGACCACATTTACAAATAGATGAGGCTGGAAAATTAGCGTCTGCAAGAACTAAAAAAAAAGTGATGCATGACAATCCATACACGGAGTTCATTTCTTATAACTCTATTGCCCTGATGTCTGCGCTCATATGACAAACCAGATCCACGCAATGCTACAGCCGGACATCAGCGGGAGTCGAATATGCGGATATGTGCTTTGGCTTACAGATAATAAAAATGTGACATTTTTATGGTTTATAGATAGATAGATATAAAAATGTGACATTTTTATGAGAGACAGTCTACAAAGTTTTCTGAGTGACATGTTGATGATCGAAATGAAAGCGCAAGTTGCGGAGCGCTGCAAAAGCAATATCACTTCCCGCTTTACTGCACGAACTAGGATTTATCCGTGGCGTTTTTAAATCGTATCTAACCTTGTATAAACCCATGCCAGGATATATTTATCCAAACAGGTATATCGTCTTATAGACTATTCATCCAGACATCACGTGCGTGACACAAGAACGTCAGGCTTCAGAAGGTTTAGAGAAACATTGATCTGATTTCGTTTACGACTTACCAAGTTCATCTCCATGGCCCATTTGCGCCAAAACATACAATAATTCAGGCGTAAGTATGGACGGGATTCCTTTTAGTATAACCATTTCAAAGCAGTGACAGAACACGGGAGAGTTTTGGGGGAATCATGTGACCCTTTGAATGTATTCCAATTGGTTACACACAGTAAGAGCTACGTTTCTAACGCAACCTGCGTTTGGAATAGCCTACGCAATTTGCGTATGCTACCTCTGCGTACCCATGACAGCGGCGGTTTTTTTAAAAACCGATTTCTCTCAGATTTAAGCACGACCGGTTATGCATATATCTAATGTTACTTTCCGTTTCAGAATGAGAAGGCATATTCATTTTCAGCATTGCATTGGCATATATGTATGAACTTGCTGTGTTATTTGAGTCATAACCTTACATTTTCAGATACCCATGCAAATAATAAAAGTTACAAGTTATCAGAAAGCGCTAAATGTACACTCACGAACAGACATGGCCTTTGCGTGAGAGGTAACCATAAACATCCACTCGCTCTGTCGATATAGCCTACCAAGTTTTATGGGTTTTTTAATAGGCCTAGTTGTTTTTGCATTTACATTTCAAAAACATAAATGATTAGTTAGTAAATTACTATATCCATTAAAACTTAAATAGCATCAGAGGCAGTGCTAGAGTAGCTTAACTAATATCCGTAGGCCTATACAGATCTTAAAATAGTGCATTAGCAGATTCTATCAACAGGGGTTTTCAAAATCATTATTTCACATTATTACATGCATGATTTACAGGCATGCAACGACCAAGCATTGTAATTCTGCGCACAGTGTGAACCATTAGGTTAACAAGTTGATATAAAACTTAAGGTAATCTAAAATGTTGAGGAAAGATCCGTGTAGCTACTCAAGCCCAGCATCTGCAGTGTGACTGAAATTACAACTCTAAACTGATGTTCAAAGACCCCCGGGCACAGGCCTTCTGCGCGTGAAATTGTACGTTATTGCTCTTGACGTTCGACAACGCTGTTAAACTAAATGCCCACAAGATCCAATGCTAAACAGTAAAGTATCAAATGTCTACGCAAATTGTATTGTCATTAAGGAAAATTTGAGGATTTTTTCCCTATCAAGCTGGGACATTTATTTGGAAAAAAAGAAATTAGAAAGCTACATGAAGTTAAACTCGCGTCTAAATGAAGAACGCCACCTAAAGACGTGCAGCTGCTAACTGATGAAGAGGAACTGCTGGTCATGTTGTTGTAATTCAGGGAAATTTGCTCCAAAAGAGGTGTGTGGAGGCTTTGCAGCTGTGAAATGTAGAGTGAAAGTGGAAAGATGGAAGACTGATGGAAGAAAAGACATTCGGAGGAGCCAAGACTGTCTGATCAGTTCAAAGCTCTTTTCTTTTACTGAGGAACCATGCTGCTCCCTCTTTGGTTCTGCTTTTTTAAATGAGTTTATCACGCTATGAGGAGCTGCCTCTGCCCAAATGTAACGTTTTGCCCCTTTTGTCTGCGCTGAGCGCCTCAATTCGGTCTACATTTATTATTTTGACCTTTCGTTAGCAGGGGACAGACTTCAAAGTGGAACCTCTCTTTTGCTGTCTTTAAGGAGACCTTTGTGCTGTTGCGTTGTGTGGAGAGAACGTTTTTTTCTCCTCTTTAAAAAGTTTTGTTCCAGGGGCTGAGAAGAAAGCTGGAGCCCGAGGGAATATTGAATGAAAATGAAAATCAATTAGGCTATGGACGTTTGAGAGTGCTTGGAAAGACGCCGTGCGAAAAAAAGCCGAGATTTTTAAGTGAGAAAATGGTCCGAGTTGATGTGCAATTGAGATGAATAGGTTCTTCCTTTAATTACATTTGCTGTGGTCCTTCTGGACGCTGTATGCCTATTTCACATTAAATAGTCAGTGTTTAATACGTAGAAGTGGGTTGTAAGTTCTCTGGTGATCTTTAACCTGACAAGTGATGAAAGTTATGATTAAGCGCATTCACTTATTCATCAGTAACTAGAAAGTTTAGCGGTTTAGTTAAAAAAGCTGCGACATTTCATAAATTAATTTGCATTTAAGTTATTGAAAAACGAATAGGCCTACAAATGGCAAGTTATTTAAGTAGCCTAACATTTCAAAAAAAATAATTAAAAAGCGCATAGGATAAAAAAAAATCCTTGTTATTATAAATCATCGTTTCAATAGAGTGATATGTTAAAACGTAGGCCTATGTGATGACCTGGTTTCTAAGAACTAAGTTAGATGATTTTTTAAAAGAGTTTTTGCTATATGTTGATCCTGTCGTTGGTTATAAACAAACTTCACTATGCCGCACAAAACCTGCATTGCGCTATATTTATAAACACTATAATTCGTAGTGTCCCCCAAAACCCTATTTTGCACTATATCAAATTAAAACACTTAATAATATTACATTACACCGAAATTATTTTGTCAAATATCAGATATATAATTTTAAAAATAGCACTACAAAAATATATTAGCCTACTAAAGCGACTTTATTACCTCAATGATAAGCTGAACGAGAGCCTGAAAATACACCCACAGCACCATCTAGAGTGTACAAAGTGGAATTGCGAGGTCTCACGTCTTTTCCCAATGAATTTCAGTCAAATAAAGGGCCATATCAACATACAAAGTCAAATCAGAGGGGTTCTGCAAAACTTTCAACAGTGTTGTACAGTAATTACAAACAGTTTAGGAAGGTTGTGGCAATGGCATTTTCTCTCTCTTAACTGTTAAAGTGTAAATTAGCACAAAGCATAAATTAGTTACTGTACTGGATCTATAGAGTATCAATAAAGAAGGTTTCAAGGTGATAATACAAGACCATCAACAATACCCAGACATCGATTAGAAATGGGTAATGTATAAACTAAGCTAAATGTAAGCTCATTGAACTACATGCAAGTCTGTCAACCCAAAGTTATAGATTGGGATGTTTTTCAGAAACACTTGATAAGAAAATTAAGGCAAAGTAGAGTACTATAACAACAGCATTTGATCACAAACTAAACACCTCAGTATTTTCCACTGGAATTTTAATTGTCCTGGAAATCAGCCTTTCGCTTCTCGACAAAAGCAGTCATGCCCTCCTTTCTGTCCTCCTGAAAATTAGAACACAGCAAGTTCAAGAATTAAGTAATCTTTTTCCTCAAAAAAGGAAATTAATAAGTGGAAGAAAAGTGACGTACCGTTGCAAAGGTTGCATGGAACAATCTTTTTTCAAGTCGATTGCCCTCAGCTAAATTCAGTTCGAATGCTGTAATTAAAGGTCAAATAAAACTGTCAGTTTCTAAATGGATGCACAGGACTGTTTGTATTTTTTAACTCCATGAGACTAATGTAAGTCATTCATGAAACATGAGCAGAATATATATCAACAATAAAAGTATCAACTATCTCTTTAATGAAACTCTTACCTGCGTTAACAGCTTCCTTTGCCATGGCTGAGACAAGTTTGGAATTGCCAGCTATTTTCTCTCCACATTTGATCGCTTCTGAAACCAGCTGATCCACAGGAAACACTTTACTTACCAGACCTATGAAGATGAATACATTAGTCCACTTCTTTAAGTGAGAGAAGAAGAAAGAACCTGTAGTGTAGGGCAAAAGAAAGTTTGAAAGACAAACCAGACTGTTTTGCCTCCTGAGCTGAGATTCGGTCTCCTGTGAGAACCATCTCCATTGCAAGGGATTTTCCCACTGCTCTTGTAAGCCTCTGTGTGCCACCAGAACCTGGAGCCAAAGAAATCGTGTCATTTCAGCTGCCTTGTTTTTTTTAGTATTCCCTTCCCATTCATAATTATTCTTCAACAATGAATCAACATAACCAAAAAACTGATGCGTTATTGTACCAGGAATGGTCCCGAGCAGGATTTCTGGCTGTCCAAACTGTGCTTTCTCCCCAGCATAGATTATGTCACACATCATGGCCAACTCACATCCTCCACCAAGCTGGACAGGACAATCATTTTATGTTTATGCTTGAGTGGGAATAAGGTTTAAACAGTCCTTCCACTGAATGCATTTAAATCATTTACCTACCGCAAACCCATTGACAGCAGCAATAACAGGCTTTTTGACCGTTGATACCCTATTCCAATGTGCCAAGAAGTTTCCACCATAGCACTCTTGAAAGGTTCGATTCTGCATCTCTTTAATATCAGCTCCAGCTATGAAAGCAAATGTGTCAATAAAACACAATCAATCCGAAACAATTCTATATAACACACAACTAATTTCACAAACAGTTTTTACACCTGCGAAGGCTTTTTCGCTTCCTGTGACGACAACTGCTCCCACTTCGCTGTCAGCCTCAAATGCATCAAGGGCTTTGCCCACCTCCATCATAAGCCCATCACAAAGAGCATTCAGGGCCTTTGGTCTGTTCAGTTGGATGAAACCAACATTCTTCTTTTCACCCTTTTTGTCAACTAGTATGTACTGATACTGGCCACCTGCAATTGAGATGAAGGTGGGGGTCAAATTAACTCACAATGTATCCATGCTATTTTTTTTTAAATAATATAAACCAGTATTGATTTGGCATATATATATATCACCTCAGAGTTCACAAGCGGTCATGGCTTTTTATTTTGGAGATATCTCTACTATTCGCACTATTAGTATAGCGATATTATTATTTTATTCTTAAATATGTTTCAACTGTAAACAATCACACAAAAAATTGTAATTGCAGCTACTATAAAGCGCAGCTTTTCCATTATTAAGTGGCAGGTACTAGTACAACACATTCAGCGGTCACAGAACCAGCGCAGGCAAATGACGCAAGTTTCCAACCAAAACAAAACTCGAGAGTGACACTGAACATTAAGCCATTCATTTTACGGAGACATTATTTCGGTTACCTGAACTGCAATGCCTTGTTGCTGCGAACGCAGAAGGTATCAGTTTACTGTGTTTGAGAAGTAACCCTGTGGGTCTGCAGAGCAGCGCCATGGCCGTGTGTCTGTGTGTGTTTGTGTGTGTGTCTGTGTGGCTGTGTGTGTGTCTGTGTGTGTTTGTGTGTCTGTCTGATAGTGGATGTGTGTTGTGGTGGTGGGCAATGTGTGTGTGTGTGTGGGTGTGCGTGTCTGTCTGTGTGGCTGTGTGTTTGTGTGTGTGTGTGTGTGTGTGTGTGTGGGTGTGCGTGTGCGTGCGCGCGCTGGAGTCGCGCTGGTTGGCTCTCAATGGATACGTCACTGCGCAGTCAGGATGCCAGATACTGTACAAACACCCCCCTTCAGTTATTCCACAATACCCGCCTTCAAAGAGGTTTAAAGAAGAGTTAATGATTTTATATTCCCTTTTTAATGCTTTGATTAGACCTCGTTTTAACACAAAGTATTATATAGAAAATAATAGATGGCAACGGTACGTTTTTGCGCGTATATAGCTCCCTCTATTGGTCACTTTTGTGAATGAACTTCGCACTGTGCAAAGTACTGCCTTTTTCTGTTTTTGTATTGCCAGCAGAAAACGTATAACATACATAAGGGCTGATCTGAGGGTAATGTTAATTATAGCTTCAAAACATGTTATATTTATTTCAGTCAATGAAATGAAATCATTTATTTCTCCAGTAAAAGAAACCAACCAGTAGAGGGCACTTTATTCTTGCAATTTACAGTGTTTACAGAGTTTGATGCTATTTACGGTTTTGCGTTTTGTTTGAACTGGTAAACCGCCACGCAGTTTTAAAGATCAGGGGTGTATTCCAGAAAGCCAGGTTAACTTACCGTCACATACACCCTGAACTCTCGGTTGATTAACCCAAACCTTGCTTACTTGATAACTATTCGATAACCATTATATATGACAATAAAATAAATATAACATTAGAATATAATATTACCTTATTACTTATAATAGTGCTTTCTAATTAACATATGTAATATTTGATAACTATAAAAATATATAACATTAATTGTGCGCAGTCCGCCACGCCCACTAGTCGATAGTTCACGCATGCGCTGATAGCTCTGAAGCAAACTAAATTCAAAGAATAATTAGCTACTTACATACACTGAAAGTTACCCGTGTTTTTGGAACTGAAAGCGGAGTTTATCCGCTTACTAACTCACCCTTAAACATACCCACATAACCTGCTTTCTGGAATACCCCCCAGGTGAAGCTTATGTTCAGTGCTTACACAGGACACATTCAAAATGCCTCTCATGGCACACTTTTTCTGTGAGTTTATTGACCTTATGGTCACTGCAAAGACCATTATAAAAGCATATCCGAAAATCAACTGGAGGTTACCAAGAATTGCAGAATCAAACAGTTGTACAAAATATCCAAATCGTACCTTTAAAATCAAAACACAATGCATTGACATTAACTAGTTTATGATTACCCAGATGACAAATCTGTAGACAAACACGGTGTAATCGCCTTGTGCGGTATTGTAATGCACATTGTTTATACAGAGGACATACACTTTATAATTTTTACATTCCCACCAGAGCTAACCTTTAGTGTGTAATGCTCTTAAAGTCAAATACAGTACACACACACACCAGAGCGAGGAGAGTAGTCTTTTACACAACGGGGTATTCTTGCTGACAAACAATTCCTAACTCTTAGCAAGAAAAGTTGGAATACAATGTTGTTAAGGACTTTTAGTTGCAACTATGTGTATTAAAGCACATTTACCAAATACATGAAGTGCCCCCCCTCCAACAGTACACTGCGGAGGACATAGTGCAACGAAAATACAAAAAAAATAAATGGGCAAGTCAAAATTTAACTCAGTTGGTGTAAATCATTAGTAAGAATAAAATTTTAGATCCCAAACACCAATGCCATATTTCAATAGGCACATTTCTGATAAATACCAAGTTTTGAAAAGCACACTGAACCAACTCTGCAGGTCTTAATCCATGAAATTGATTGTGCAACTACATCCAACATCACAAACTACCTTTAAGTAATGGGCCACTTTAGAAATACATAAACATGTCTGAAATATTCTCTTTAACCAAAAGAACTGGCATATTAAGCTCTAAAAACAAAGCTCTGAAAAGGAAAAAGAAGTGTACCATGCTACCTAGAATCTAAAGAAATCAACTAAAATGTTGATGAACTGGTAACCAGTGAAAACTCAGACTAAATAATCACATTCACCTTACAAACACTCTTTAGTGTTAAGACATTGCAGTAGCAAAAAATACATATATTAAAAAAAATTAAGCATACAGAGGCCCTGTTTAATATATGTACATCCAAAGTTTGAAGGCTTCATAACAGTAGTTTACAACCAGGACATTCATTTTCAACCCTCATAAATGTGAATCAGTTTGAAAGATTGGTCATTTTGAGATACAAGACAAGAGACAGCAATAAAGATGGAAGCATTAGAACTGGTATCAGTAATATTAGTAGGATCATAGGGAGAAATGCACAGTTTGTTAAAACTTCAATAAACTGTAAGTCACTTTGGATAACAGCGTCTGCCAAATACATTAACAAAATCTATGAATATACTAAAGTTTCTTGAAGCATAGTCAACACTATTTACATTCTCTCCTTATGTTCTTTCTCACCTGTTATTTTTGTAAATACAGATTCTCCCTCCCCATTTTTCAGTTATCCAGGTGTAATTTCACACACATTGTTCAGAGACTAAATGATGCTCAGAATGGTCAGCATTTAAATGTTAAAACAGCAGCAGACAGAATGAAGCTCACAACTTACTGATTTAGCACTTAAATAGCAATTGTGTTAAGTGTATCACATTGGTCCAGATGACCATGTTTCAGTTGCTTAGTATGTCAAATCGAAGTGCATTTGCCACATGTCAGATGGGTGTGTGGTCAAGGACTATATTGCTTGTGCTGCCATACCGATTCTCAATTAAACAAAGTCTGCACAAGTTTGAGAGACAAACAATTGCAGAGGAAAATCAGCCAAGTATAAAAATGACCTACTTCACATTAAATGTACAATACCTTATTTAGCTGGAGCTTTCTATCAGGAGTACCTTCTCAGCAGAGTAAGGATCTTTAATACACGTTTCCTATTGCACTCAATCTCAATCTTCTGACTTCAATGTTGACCAGACTATGATGTGGACAAATGTTTTTTGGCTGGTCTCAAGTACTCTCTGGCGTGTAATAGCATTATTCCATCACATGAAATTCAGTCAAGTTAATCGACCAGTAAAGCATACAAAAACAGCAGCCCTTCAACTTCATTCGTCACTGCCTCTATTTCAATGAGTTCCAGGACACAGACGGAGTATAAGTATAATATTAGAAAATATTACAATAGCCATAATACTGAATATACAGTAATACTGACTAATAAGAAACATTCCTGACTCTGTCACTACAGCACCGGGAACATTCATCAACACAAGAATTAATGTGACAGTAGTACTACTACATACACCACCGTTCAAAAGTTTTGGGTCAGTAATTTTTTTTAAAGGGGTCATATAGATTGGGATTTCACAGTTTTGAGATGGAAAAAGCTTTCTCTTTGGAGTGTCACAAGCGGGTTTGTGCAGATAGAATAATGATCCTCAAGTTGCACAAAGACTTACTGCTCAAACCAGAGATATTCTTTATAAAAGTTTAGACTGGTCCACACCCTCCTAAAACGCCTCGTTTAAACACGCCCCCCACATGTCTATGTCACGATGTGGGAAGATTTGCATAACACCGCCCAAATGTTCACGCAAAGAAAGAAGGCATAACTTCATTGTTGCTACCACCGCCGCAATGTTGTGAAGACACCGTTTCATGTGAAGCAGTAATTCTACTGTGTTTGGTTCATATCCAGAAACCTTGAGCCTCCCCATCGACGAATCGAATCAGTGGGTAAGGGATGTACTTACAACACTGTTACAGAACACTTCAACCCAAATATTCATTGTGCAGGACATTTTATGGAGGACTGTGTCCTGATCCTCGGCAGGTAGAGTAGAGCATCAATAGCCGGCTTCTGACCACCGACTGTATAGTCCGTTATTCATAATTAAAGGATTTGCAACTGAAAATGTAGACAAAATGCGAATCTTGAGCACAGGAGTAGAGGTAGGCGTTGTTGTTTTCATTTCTCTGATCAACAAATGCAGACATTGGTGCTTTGTTTACCGCGGGCACACGTAGAAAGTTACACATGATAAATACGTAATTCACTCTGTCCCACTTGGATGGTACAACGAAATGCCTGATTCTATACCGGCCGTTATTATGGTGGTTAGTTGAGACATCCGTTCGATCGTAGCTCATCCCAATACAGGCATCATCAGGATGGATAGGGAGCGTAAAACATTTCATAGATCGACACGGCTTGAGGTATTCGGCAATCACGGTGACACTGGATAGAGATGGCCAAAATGCAGAGCACAGACCATCAGCACCATTTTTCACACCGATGAGCTTTATAAAAATCGATGTGTTTCAGAAAGGCGGGGCATAGAGGAGAAACAATAATGTACAGTATGTGGAAAATAGTGTTTTTTTTTTTTACCTTGAAAGCCATAAACATGTCATTTACACCAAATAATGTTCTTTTTAGCAATATCATATGACCCCTTTAAAGAAATTAATACCACTTAATATCACAGTTTCCACAAAAATATTAAGCAGCACAGATGTTCTCAGCATTGATAATAAATGTTTCTTGAGCATCAAATCAGCATAACAGAATGGTATTTCTGAAGGATCAAATGGAAATTCAGCTTTGCCATCCCATCACAGGAATAAAAAAAAAAGTTTTTAAATTGTACACAAACAATATTGTTTTTACTGCAGTTACAGTCAAATAAATGCAGTCTAGTCTAAAAAAAATAAATAAAAATCCCAAACTTTTGAATGGTCATGTACATATGCATGTCATGAAAATGAAGCAAGAAGTGTTTTTTGGATACTGTGATGTAATAAGTAGCAATAATAATCACTGCTATCATACTAATCCAATCCTACAAATGGAACTTGAGCAGAAGACAACCGAGTGGACAGCATTGTGGGTGTACAGGGCAGAGGTTCGGAACAAAAAGCACTGCTGAATACAGGAAATATGCTGACCATTCATTTTGTGTTTATATTAAGAGGAGTGACATTATGAGTACGAAGGAGGAGGAGAGAATAATAGTTTCTTTTTGAAGACTGAAGATGCTCACTTTACACCCACAGCTAAGCTATTACGAAGCCTATCAGTGGATGACAGTACATTCAAGAAACAATTCAGCCCTATTATATCTGCTCCTTCAATTTTTTTACGAGGTGCTTATAATAAAGCGTAAACAGATAAGCGGAGTTATTTTTTTGCAAAACTGCAGCACTGAAGTCATTCCTCACAGAAAACAATGTACTTAAACATCTGTGTCCAAAAGCAATAATTTTGTTGGTTTGGTTGTCAATGATTTAACATTATACTGTTGTACTTAAATACTGTGCTGGCTTGTAAGAGAATGACTGGATGATCAAATTTCCTAAAATAAAAAAGTCCTCTACCTCAATAAATAATCCTCATGGGACATTCTACTAGGTCTGCCCTTGACTAAAGATTTTTCTAGTCGACTAGTAGTCGTTCATTTTTAGCAATTAGTTGATGACTATCGCATGTTATATTACTAACTCTAATTCATGAGAATAATGAGCTTAATTGGATCTTCGCAGTGCCTCAAGCGCACGCATAAACAGGTTGTCACTCCAGCACACTGGCAGAAAAAATCATGAATGCGTCAGGGGGAAAAAAAAAAACAGCAAGACTGCCTTAACATAATAATTATTAAACTAGTGTTTTCTGTATTTTCAGCTGCATGCGGAGTAAAGTTGCCGAACACGACCTTGTCATCTCAAAACGGGAGGCATGACACGTTTACATACAATGTTACCCAAATATGAAAATTGCTAATCCCTTTGAATTGGATCAGTAATTGTAAACAAATCTTATTAAAAAGAAGAAATTTAAATTTCTATAGATATATTTCTCATGTCAGTGTGGCAAGCAGAGTTTCGGTAAATTTTTTTTTTTTACATGCACAGGTTCACAGAGCCCTAGATGGGCAGACAAAGCGCACGTTTGCTTTCATATTTCCCATCAGAAGCACAACGTTTTGTTATTGTGAGTGCACTGCACACAAATACAAGTAAACCTTTTACAAATTCAAAATATGTATTGCTCTGTAAGAGGCTAAGAGCAAAAATTAGTGTTAAGTTAAATGCAAATGATCGCACTGGTGCCTCCACGTTAACTGTCATGCAGTGAGCGCACTACTACTCCGCTTCCGCACGCCACTAAAGTTAACCCAGAAAAGTGTGTGCTATCCAAGTGTTTGAGCAAGCAGCCATGTTGCTACTACTTGCATGTTTTAGATAAGCCACATTTGAACGGTTGATGGGGACGAACAACAAATCAAGTTTTTGATGTTGACCTGAATACCACATAGACCAGCTGTTAATAATCTGTCCGCCACGCCACTACGTAACTTCACCATTTCCTGTGGATTTTTTTTTTCTGCAAATAAGAGGACTAATAGAATTGATGACTAAGCCTTCTTCTTGTTTGCCGTAATGGTTAGTCGACTATTAGGGGGCAGCCCTACACAACAAAATGTCAGTGTAACATATATATATTTCCCAAAAATGAATAGTTGCAATGAACCGACACAGGAAAGGAAATGTATGCCATTTAGAAGTCTACCATAAATCCTGCTACACAATTTGGATATAAAATAACATCTTCCTTCCAAAATATTTTAATTATTAAGATTAAATAATGCAAATAAAACCCAGGTGGAACGGCAAATGCTGAATCTGAGATCTTATATTCTAGCAGCCAAAGCATTTCGGAGTATCTAATAAGAATTTAAAGCAAATTTGTCATCAGAATGAAATGAAGTAAAATTAACTATCTGATTTCCTGAGTTTTGGATCATTTTGAAACTACACTGCTAGACTACAAGCACAAGTACATTGGCAGTGTCTATGGAGAGCAGCTAAATCCCAGTGGCGTATGTTACTACCACAGAGTGCATATCAAAGTGAGCAATCCCTGAAAAATTACTGAAGCTAAACAAATAAGCTACAATGTGAAGCAAAGACACTGGAACACACATCTGATATTGCAATCATTCACCAACCGGTTATGATACAATACTCAGAAATCGTTACAATTCTAGGTTGGAGGGAAAAAGAGAAGTGAAAATGCAGATGTTGTTGATGTCTTTGCGAGAGCTGCGGCAAATGCACAGGTGCAGACGGTCACCTGTGAGAAGTCCTTTCTGGCGTGTGCTCAGATGTGCTTGGTTAGCCCAGCTTGGTGATCTGAAGACTCCCAACTATCCGGATCATATTAATGGCCGGCAAAGACTTTACTTTGTGATAAAAGTCAAAGAGTTGGTGTCCATCCACAAAGATCCTAAAACGCTGATGCTCACAATGGATCTCAATCTGTATAAATGTGGAAAGGAGAGGAGAGAAAGAGCAAAATGAGATCAAATCAAAAGAATCCTTTGTCGGTCACTGAGAGGCATTGTGGACAATGTGTTGAAAGGAAGTACTTGTCTTACTTTGCATGACTGCTTATCTCAGCTCAACATTTGCAAACAGTGACCCATCTTTTGGTTCGCCTTCAGTCCCAATTACAAACAATCACTCTTTATCTTTGAGCATCGTTGCCCACTTTGATCATACAACTCTCTGCCACACAGAATAATTTTGTAATTGGCTATTATAAAGGAATAAATCAACATGCAAAAGCAGTCATGCTTTCTGAAAAAATAAATAAAAGATATATCTATCTGATATATATAGATATAATATATATAGATATATATATATATAGTGGTGTGAAAAAGTGTTGGCCCCTTCGTGATTTCTTATTTTTTTTCATGTTTGTCATACTTTAATGTTTCAGATCAAACAAATTTAAATATCAGTCAAAGATAACAAGTAAACACAACACGCAGTTTCTAAATGAAGGTTTTTATTATTAAGGGAAAAAAAAATCCAAAACTACATGGCCCTGTGAGAAAAAGTGTTTGCCCCCCTAAACCTAATAAAGGACAACAAACCTAACCAATGCAATCAAGAGTGGGCGCTAACTTGCAATGAGTCGTTACACGATGTGGAGGAATTTGAAGATCCACCTCATCTATGCAGCAAGTGTTGTAATTCAGCCATAACATATGGAGAGTTATTCGAGCCCGAAACAATGAACCGCCTTTTTAAGGTCATTCCACTGCATCTTAATAGGATTCAGGTCAGGACTTTGACAAGGCCACTCCAAAGTCTTCATTTGGTTTTTCTTCAGCCATTCAGAGGTGGAATTACTGGTGTGTTTTGGATCATTGTCCTGATGCCTGCCAGAAAATAAGTTCGCCTTCAGCTTGCGTCACGAACAGATGGCACGGACATATCTCTTCAAGGGATTTTTTTGGTAAACTGCCAGAACTCATGTTTCATTATCAACAGAAGTATTTCCAGGACTCGTGACCAGCATCCAGAAAAAACAAGCCCCAGCGCAATCACACTTACCAACCACCCATATTTTACTGGTGGGTATGATTTCTTTTTATGAAATGCAACGTGTTACTGGGTACGCACAGAACGTAATGGGACAACACCACCTTCCAAAAAGTTTTCAACTTTTGTCTCGTCAGTCCACAGGGTATTTTCCCAAAATTCTTGGGGATCATCAAGATGTTTTCTTGCAAAACTGAGACGAGCCTTTATGTTTTTTTTTTTGCTCAGCAGCGGTTTTGGTCTTGGAACTCTCCCATGCAGACCATTTTTGCCCAGTCTCTTTCTTATGGTGGAGTCATGAACACTGAACTTAACTGAGGCAAGTGAGGCCTGCAGTTCTTTGGATGTTGTTGTGGGGTCTTTGTGACCTCTTGGATGAGTCGTCGATGTGCTCTTGGGGTAATTTTGGTCAGCCAGCCACTCCTGGGAAGGTTCTCCACTGATCCATGTTTTTGCCATTTTTGAATGATGGCTCTCACTGTGGTTCACTGGAGTCCAAAAGCTTTAGAAATGGCTTTATAACCATTTCCAGACAGGATAGACCTTCAATTACTTCCTTCCTACCTTTGTTTCTGATTTCTTTGGATCTCGTCATGATGTCTAGCTTTTGAGGATCTTTTGGTCTACTTCTCTTTGTCAGGCAGGTCATATTTAAGAGATTTCTTGATTGCGAACAAGTGTGGCACTAATCAGGCCTGGGTGTGGCTAGATAAATTTAAATCAGGTGTGATAAACCACAGTTTTAAAAGGGGGGCAAACACTTCTTCACACAGGCCATGTAGTTTTGGATTTTGTTTTCCCTTAATAAAAACCTTCATTTAAAAACTGAATGTTGTGTTTACTTGTGTTATCTTTGACTGATATTTAAATTAGTTTGATGATCTGAAAAATTAAAGTGACAAACATGAAAAAAAATAAGAAATCACGAAGGGGCCAACACTTTTTCACAACATGTGTGTGTAATTAATATTATATATATATATTATATTTATATACATAACAATCAGTCGACAAAACACACAAGGGGGAGGCTAGTCTCAAAAAAAAGCACTTTGTCAGCCACCAATTGTGCAATTTCTCCCACTTAAAAAGATGATAGAGGCCTGTAATTTTCATCATAGGTTTACCTCAATTATGAGAGACAAAATGAGAAAAGAAAAATCCAGAAAATCACATTGTAAGAATTTTAAAGAATTAATTGGTAACGTTCTCACACGGTTAAAATAAGTAATTTGGGGTCAATCGGGACAAATACAAGCAATGAATTTCTGGCTCCACAGCACCTGTAACTGATCTCTTTGAGAACGCGGCCCTCTGTTCCTCATCGGCTACGGTATATTAAATGGGAATCTGATTTGATAGCTCGTTATCAAAGTCTAAAAGAACACCTGTCCACAAATCATACAGGTAACACTCCAAACCTCCACCAGGCCCAAGACCAAAGAGCTGGCAAAGGATCACACAGAACAAAATTGCAGACCTGGCACCAGGAATTGGCAAGAACTGAATCTGCATATAGGTAGCAGCTTGGATGGGAAGAAATCAACTGGGGAGACAATTATTGAAAATGGAATACCAAGACCATACAAGACCACTCAGATAAACTAGCCCCCGATCTGCCGAGCTCTACGAGAATCATCAACGCACGTGGGGTCAAACTGATAACGACAAGAAACGGAGCAAAAATCCCAGAACCACAGGGGGGGACCTAGTGAATGACCTGCAGAAAACTGGGACCAAACTTGACCCCGCGTAGCGTAATGTTCCAGGTTCCGGCAATACAGGGCTGCCGGGGCACACTAAGTATGGCCAGCGGAGAGGCCGGGCCCGTCTTTTCGGCTGGAATGACAGTTTACGGCTCACCAGGAGGTTCGTCAAATAGTACAAACACGGTCCCCTCGTACCACACTGCGCCGCCACGGTGACACATATCAATCCTGCAGTGCTCAGACTGGGTCCCCACTGCTTAAGTCCCCGGAGTACGTGTCCAGGACGCAAGTCGATCGTTTGCTAGAGCGCCTTGTGATTGATTCCAGATGCGGATTGGACAGAGAGTGTCAAGATGTGGTCAAGATGCAACCAACATAGAACTTTTGGGTAAAAACTCACTTGTGTGTTTGGAGGCGACAAGATGTGCAGTTGTCCTCCAAAATGAACCATACACCATACCTACTGGAAGCTGGGGGGTGGAAGGGGATCACTGGCTCTGGGTGTCCAGTCGGCTGTCGTTACTGCAACGGAGCACACACCTGGATACGCAACCTGCTCCGTGTAAACCCGAAAGAATGAAGCTCAACGAATGCCCTGGGACCCTGATACATCGTGAGACTTTGTAGGGAGATATGACACCTGTTGACATCCTCACGACCTGGCACAGTCCTCCAAGGGCCATTGCCAAGATTGGACCCAGTCTAGGTCCTGGGTACTTATCAGCAGGCACAATTGAATATCGCAACGCAGATGAGCACAGGGCGCATTACCCGGTTGGCACCCCGAAGGAGTGGCTTCGTAAGAAGCATTTCTAGGTCCTGGAGTGGCCTAGCCAGTCTTGAGATTTCAACCCCATAGAAAATCTTTGGAGGTATTTGAAAATCCGTGTTGCCCAGCGACATTATTACAGCGACAAAACATTATTGCTCTAGAGGAGATCTGGATGGAGGAATGGGCCAAAATACCAGCAAAAGTGTGTGAAAACCTCGTGAAGACTTACAGAAAACGTTTGACCTCTGTCATTGCCAACAAAGGGTATTTAACAAAGTTTTGAGATGAAATTTTGTTATTGACCAAAGACTTATTTTCCACCATAATTTGCAAAGAAATTCTTTAAAAATCCTACAATGTGATTTCTGGATTTTTTTTCTCATTTTGTATCTCATAGTTGAGGTATAACTATGATGAAAATTACAGGCCTCTCATCTTTTTAAGTGGGAGAACTTGCACAATTGGGGCTGACTAAATACTTTTTTGCCCCAATGTATATAATACTAAAATCTAGATATATAGATATTTACACACACACACACACTACTGCTGAAAAGTTTGCTGATCGGTTAAAGAAGATTAACGGAATTTGAAAGAAGTGCATTTACTAATGTATTTTGATCAGACATACAGTCCAAAACAAGTAATTTATTAGAATAGAGATGATACTCAATAACTAAAAGCAGTGTGGTTTTACTCGATTGTGACAGCAGAATGTAGTCAGCAAATACGTAAACTAAGTCTGAGCAATTAATCCAGTATTCAATCTTTTCTGTAATCATTATAAAATGCTTGTGATTTCTCAAAAGGTAAAAAAAAATAAAAAAAACACGTTTGTCTTCGTACATGGGTGGGGTACGGAAAGTATTCAGACCCCCTTTTATTTTTCACTCTTTGTTATATTGCAGTCATTTGTTAAAATCATTTAAGTTAATTTTTTTCTTCATTAATGTACACACAGCACCCCATATTGACAGAAAAACAGAATTGTTGACATTTTTTGCAGATTTATTAAAAAAGAAAAATGAAATATCAGATGGTACTAAGTATTCAGACCCTTTGCTGTGACACTCTATATTTAACTCAGGTGCTGTCCATTACTTCTGATCATCCTTGAGATGGTTCTACACCTTCATTTGAGTCCAGTTGTGTTTGATTATACTGATTGGACTTTATTAGGAAAGCCAAACACCTGTCTATATAAGACCTTACAGCTCACAGTGCATGTTAGAGCAAATGAGAATCATAAGGTCAAAGGAACTGCCCGAAGAGCTCACAGACAGAATTGTGGCAAGGCACAGATATGGCCAAGGTTACAAAAATGTTTTGCGCCTGCATAAGGTTCCTAAGAGCACAGTTAGAGAAACAGTTGGCCTCCATAATCCTTAAATGGAAGAAGTTTGGGACGACCAGAACCCTTCCTAAAACTGGCCGTCCGGCCAAACTGAGCTATAGGGGGAGAAGAGCCTTGGTGAGAGAGGTAAAAGAAGAACCCAAAGATCACTGTGGCTGAGCTCCAGAGATCCAGTCGGGAGATGGGAGAAAGTTGTAGATAGTCAATCATCACTGCAGCCCTCCACAGTCGGGGCTTTATGGCAGAGTGGCCTGACGGAAACCTCTCCTCAGTGCAAGACACATGAAAGCCCGCATGGAGTTTGCTAAAAAAAACACCTGAATGACTCCAAGATGGTGAGAAATAAGATTCTATGGTCTGATGAGACCAAGATAGAACTATTTGTCCTTAATTCTAAGCGGTATGTATGGAAAAAACCAGGCACTGCTCATCACCTGTACAAAACAGTCCCAACAGTGAAGCATGGTGGAGGCAGCATCATGCTGTGGGGGTGTTTTTCAGCTCCAGGGACAGAACGACTGGTTGCAATCAAGGGAAAGAAGAATGCGGCCAAGTACAGGGATATCCTGGACGAAAAACCTCTCCAGAGTGCTCAGGACCTAAGATGGGCCGAAGGTTCTTCCAACAAGAACAATGACCCTAAGCACACAGCTAACATAACGAAGGAGTGGCTTCACAACAACTCTGTGACTGTTCTTGAATGGCCCAGCCAGAGCCCTGACTTAAACCCAATTGAGCATCTCTGGAGAGACCTAAAAATGGCTGTCCACCAATGTTTACATCCAACCTGACAGAACTGGAGAGGATCTGCACAGGAGTTGAATGGCAGAGGATCCCCAAATCCGGTGAATGTGAAAAACTAGTTGCTCTTTCCCAAAAAGGGACTCATGGATGTATTGATCAAAAGGGTGCATATCTACTAAATATGACGCAAAGGGTCTGAATTCCGTAGGACAAGTGTATTTCAGTTGTCTTTTAATAAATCTGCAAAAATGTCAACTATTCTGTTTTTTTCTGTCAATATGGGGTGTTGTGTGTATATTAATGAGGAAAAAAATTTTACTTATATGATTTTAGCAAATGGCTGCAATATAACAAAGAGTGAAAAATTTAAGGGGGTCTGAATACTTTCCGTACCCACTGTATATATATATTTTTTTTGTGTGTGTGTGTGTGTGTGGGGGGACACTATACTTTTTTTTCCAAGATTATTTGATGACCAGAAAGTTCAAATGAATTCATTTAAAAAAAATAAAATACCTTTACGGTCACATTTAATAAATTTAATGTATCCCTTGTGAATAAAAGTATTCAGAGATTTGCCACTTCATTTCAGATTTCCACTAGGCATCGCATTATGTGGGTACTTCCTTCTGTCTGAAGAGATACCTGCATACAACAGTGGTGTCTGTTAAGTCTGACTGACTAAGCAATGAGGCAGCTGCCATCGGTTTTGCACACAACCCTGGACTCATGTTTCGTGCAGATTAGAGATCTCAGATTAGAAAGCATGTAGATGTCAGTGTTTCAGCTCATTACCCTAAAAGGCTGGTCCGGGATGAAGGGGAAGTAAGATATGGGTGCCTCTTCCTCACTCCATTTCCCAGAAACCTGTGCATTCCTCAGGAACTGCCTTTCGGTGAATCGTGCGCGGAGTTGAAGGGCCACATCAGTGAGCTCTTCATCAGCTTTCTCCTCACTGTTACCACATGTCAAACTGATGTCAAAGCTGTGCAGAAAACAAACAATAACCATGTAAACAGCCCATTTCTGGTGCAATGCACTGCCTGAAGTTCTTGTTTTTCTAAAGATTCATTCATCTGTTCAAATACGTTTTCTATCTTATGTCATCATAAACATATGACAAGTGTTGCATGATGAAACATTACAAACTGTGTGCCAATTTATCAAACATTACAGAGAAATAGCATGCATCTACTTTCCATAAATTCATAGTAATTTAGGCCTGCATTGGCATCCATCACCACCACATTGAATGAGCATCACAGTGCATTCCTAACGGATCAGCAGTCTGTTTAAAAAGGCTGAATTCCTGAGCTGAAATGACACATTAGTACCACTTAACCATTGATTTATAAGGACCGTATTGGGCACGCTTAATTAAAATTGCTGCATAATTACAATTTAAAGACTAACCCACCAGTTTAACAAACTACTAAATCTTCTCAGGTCAGGAACCATTACTATACTCAAAAAAAAATAAAGACCAGCACAAAAATGATTCCCAGAGAACAATACCGTCAAAATGCATACCGTTAACGCATTCCAAGTCACTTTGGATAAAAGTGTCTCCCAAATGCATAATGCGTTTGGAACTAGTTTTTAAAGAAACATTAAAACAACTATACACTAGGTTCTTAAAGTGTGAGTTAAAAAAAAAAAAAAAATTATATATATTAATATATATATATAGATATAGCTATAAGTAAACTAATATTAACCATATGTTATATGTATATAATAAGATAATATATCTATATATATATAGATATAGTATCTATATAATTATATATGATATATAGGAATATATAAAAAATCAATTAATTATTATTCGCCAAGGATGAATACATTAACAAGTTAAAGTAGAAGAAATTAGGTACAACAAGATTTGTCAATGCAAAAAAAAAAAAATGTTCTGAATTTGAACTTTATATTCAAAGAATCCTGAAAGCAAAATGTAATAAAGTTACCACAATAAATTAAGCAGCACAACTGTTTTCAACTAAAAATGTTTCTTCAGCACCAAATAAAGTGATATTAGAATGATTTTGAAGGCATCTTGCACTGAAGCCTGGAAAGGTCAAGGGATGCCAACAATGCAGCTTTTCCAACACAGGAACAAGTTACACTTTGAAATATATTCAATAACTAATTTATTCCACAACATTACTGTTTTTAGTGTATTTTGAGCAAATATATGCAGACTTGATGAGCATAAAACAACTTTCAATTAAACAAACATGCATATATATATAAATAAAATAAATTCTTACCAACCCCAAATTTTTTAACAGTGTAATATCACAAACTAGTGTCAAGTCTTTTCAGTTTTGCCCATTCTTAGGCTCTCATATGGTACATGCCAGTTTGCGCTCCACTTCCTTACCTAAATACTTAAGCTTCAAAACTGCATATGAAAATGAAGTAAATGTACCCCTAAAGGAGTGCGTGTTATCTACACCCATAAATGTATACATCACCCTACAATAGAAGAAAATCATACAGGCTCGAACAACATAAGGTGAACGTGAACTACCTGTGAATCAAAAGATTTACCACTGATTATCTGAATCAACATACTAAAATGTTAAGTTTCCAAGACACACCCAACGCTCTCACGGCTTTGATATTGGTTTCTTTAACAGCTAATATAAACACCCATCATCACTAAGCAGTGCACACACCCATGCAGCGCATCTCAAGCAGATCTACAACCCAATGCAATCTGAAACAAGAGGCTCAGTTTCTCAAAACATAGTGCTGCCTATCAAGACAGCGTATAGACCCATGATGCCCAAAAATGCAGTTTAAGGGAGCCTACAAGGTTTTGAGACAGAGCTTCTGTCTGATGTAACTATTTGCAACTGCTAGAATGTGTACATTCTTAAATGTACGCAATTTTGATATGAAAACATACCTGTCTGGCTCTGGATCAATGATGCCCATTATTATGATTTTCTTCCCAGGCCTCATCCCACCTCTGATCCGTCCACTGAAAGGAACTGTCTGGTATGTCAGATGGGGAAAAAAATTTAAATTAAAAATCAATGCAACAGAAACTATAGCAGAAGATAACAACGATGCCTTTTAAACATCATCTCTACCAGAATACGAGAGATGTCTTCTTTATCAGGGGAGATAAGCCCAGAATCTCCAAACGAATTATTAAAGTGAACATCATCTTCGGTGTTCTTCAGATGAGAAAGAGAAGATTTACAAGTTAAAAAAAAAAAGGAGTGCAATAAAACACGAGCGCTGTATTGCAGACGCAAAAAGATTTTAACAATAAAACGACACGCCTTCTACATCTGCAATAAAGCTTTAAAGACTGATGAAGAAAACATGATGTGCACTAAATACATCAGAGCTAAAAGAACGCTTGAAGTATTCTTTGTCCTTACGGTCTTCCACATCTGCATCTGAACAAAATCATTATGATTTTTTCAACTCTAGGTGTGAGAAATGAACGAGCATCTCGTCGCATGTGATGCAAACTGATTTCCACTGCGCTTCTTATTAAATGAATCGGTTTTATTAACATTTTACGAAAATCTGAAGCATTGTAAGATTTCAAAGGTATTTGTGACTTACTAGTACAAGGTCCTGCTATTCCCTGCTATTGCTCCATGCTCGCCACCGCCATCTTGAACAAAATAGCATAGGATGCTTATCACAGGCGGTCCAGCCCAGAATCTGTCCGTGTCGTGGCAGACTGGACAGGGAGCTGCAAGGTGCCTAAGTTCAAGAAGAAAACTGTAAAACAAACAGAAATTCTCGAAACGAATTAAGAAACAACTCTATTGTGTAGCTACGTGTCAAAGAAATATGCTGACACGGATTATCGTCCGGGTGGAGGTTAATCCAGCCTCTATATGAACCTAATCTGCTCAAATCTCATTGGACCTGAACATAATTACCAACAGAATAATAAGTGGCTACCACAGTCTCTTATATTAAACGCCGATCTTCTTTTTCGTATTAAAAACATGCGACACTTAAGTTTCTTTCTTAAAGGTCCAGGATACTGTCACTGGAATTTGAAATGTTTGTAATGACTCATATTTTGTTAATAGGCCTATTACTTGAATATTTGCCGGTGTAAGAGTTTTATAAACATATCACTTGATTTGCATTAGTTTTGTTTGTTGTGTTGGTTCATGATTCTGAGAGAAGAATTACATGACACACAGCTATGTTGTTCTGTGCTCGTTTGATAACATTGTGCGCGGGAGATGTAGGAGGGAGGGCCCCCTACCTCGTGGCAGTTGACAAGAATGGCCCCGCAGTAGTGAACGTGTTATAGTGGAACACGGGTGACATATTAAAGTTCGCAAGAAGTTGAGACAGCCTGAAACATTTAACTCACCCTCACGGTCCAATCCAAGCGTAAGATTTTGCCAAGGATATTTTTCTTCATTACGGACAACAGATTGAGGCTACTTACAAACTTGTAAGATCACTCAACAATAATTACTCTGCAGTCAATGCGGGTGCCCTGCATGCCGTCATAATGAGTCCAAACTGTTGATAAAACATCACAATAATCCACACAACTCTAGTACCTCAATCAACGTCTTGTGAGGTGTTTAGTGCGTAAAGTCAGAACATGGCTAATTTTGAACGGCTTCAATGGAGAAAGATGCTTTTCAGAAGCAGTTGGTGTAGTTACTGCATCTACCAGCAGAGGCTAACAAGGTCCAACTAAACCAGATCCTTTGTACAAACTGTTAACTGTGCAGTTAACCACCTAAAAGAGAGCTTGAGGTTTTGGTCAGAGTGTGGTTGTGTGGTGCTTAAATAACTCACTTTTAAGATAATAACTTATATAAGAATTCCACTTCCCATTGGCCCTGCATCTAAATAAATAAGTAAATTATTATTTTATATCTTCTAAAATACATGAATTGTATTTATTTATTTTATTTCCAAACCACTTTGCAGAGTCATGGTATGTGGATCTATCCACGCATTTGGGTGTAGAGGGAAACACCTTGGACAAATGTCATTTTATATGTTATTTTTTACTATTGATTTTTATTTTTTATATATCATTTTATTTTGAGTAGGGTCATTACATCATATCCTTTTAAAATTTATGAATATGCTTTAACAAAGTGTGGACTTTTGGGTGACAGCATAAGGCTGCATGCACTGTGACCTGCACTGTCCAGAAGTGTATTTGAGCATGCAAATTTAATAAGTGTTTATTTAGCAGGGCCAGACTGTAATTAGGTTAATGCTGCAGTCACTCTGCACTGCTCTCCCACGGCTCCATTCTCCTCATCTGCTCTGGCGGAAAGCACCACAGACAGACCTGGCACTGCCCGCCATGCTCTGATCGTGCCCGCTTGGGCCTGCTGGACACCTCACCCACTTGCCACACATGACGCCAATGTATGATCCTCTAACTGACATTAACCGTCACCTGCTATTATGACTAACTGTAGAAAATGCTGTTGGAAGTGTTCCCGGGCATTAATGGAATAAACATCCGGTGAACAGCTGTAATAAACTTAGAATTTAGGATGTCATATTCAAGATCTTTCTTTCAGTCTGCTTCCCCCATATCAATATATTGCAATCTGTTTCTTTTTCTCTGTCTCACTCCCTCACTGAATATGGCTTATTGTGTGTTTTTGTGAATGTCAAGCTCCCACACACTTCCTCACACCCACTCTCTTCATGTAACAGCTGTGTGTGGTCTGTTTCTTACTTCCAGTTCTGGCTCCTCACTCTGGGCCTTTCCCCTCAACACACACACACACACACGGTCACAAATACAAGATCACATGAATTAATGTACAATCACATGACTGCCAAAACATTGCAAACACATTCACAGCAACACACCATATAAAACTGCATTGCTTTGAATGAAATGTCTGATAGCGAATCCCATGTTATGCAACAGGTTTAAAAATCCAGAAAGTCTGACAGTCTTGGCTCCATCCTTTAGGGCTCAGCGTCCTTCATAATAATTAACTCTCCGTGACCCTTGATACAAATGTAACCCGGCATAACTCACTGTTATATGGCAAACTTTCATTCTAGTGAAACTTCTAAGCTTCTGTGGGGTCTGTATGTCTGCTGCCTTTAAATCTTACATTATCCACCATTGTTTTAATTCGCAGTCCTTGTTTGTGTTTCAGGTAACTTAAAAAAAATATTTAAAATAGATTTTATTCATTTATTACATTTTATATTTATCAAGTCAAAAATATGATTTATTATGGCTAAATCATAACGAATAATTTTATTGAATTTACTTAATTCTACAGGGCAACAAATTGCAAGCTTTTTTTAAATTCAATATTAACAGAGTGTATTTTTGGCATTAATAAATAAAATACAAATTCAGAATTTTAAAAGGAAATCAATGCATGTTGTAACACGATAAATTACTTTATAAACAAACAAACAAACAAACAAACAAATAACGTGGTTATTGCATGATTGGATGGTCCTTGTTTTGAAGGATCCCACAATGGGGGAATACCCATAAGCCTTTACATTTCAAAAAATGTATTTGCTATGCTTGAGGAAGCATGGGGACTTAAAAGAGATAGTTTAAAATTCTCCTACTGCTCAGCCAGAGCATGGTGATAACAATTCCAGTGCTGTAGTGTTTTTGCCCAGGAACATACATACTGATAACATGCATAATGTAATGTATTGATTGGAAAATACATTAGAAGTTTGGCTCTATTAAATATTGCTCTTTTATTGACAATAATTGTTTCACCTGACGTAATGGTTATGGTGATTACTGTTGCTTTTGGTATGTAATGTAGATGATGTATAAGTCTTTTGCAGCTAATGCATTTTAAATTATGACAAATTGGGAAAGTTCACTGGCTAACTCCAATTCTTTGGTCAACTTTCAATCTATGCTTAATGTATCAGTATTCAAATATGTAAAACATGTATCCTCTACGTATTTTTAAATGTTTACTATTATCATATTGTTAAACATTACATTCAGCCTTACTTTCAGTCCTCACAATAGTTTTATAATGGTACAAAAGACATCTTTGAAAAAGACAACAGTGTATTATTTAGTGTAAATTGTTTAAATAACTGCTCTCCTGAAAACTGAAATTTAATTTGAAATTTTTTCTTGAATGTCAGACATTAAGCCAATGAATATCTCTCCGTGTTGAAATTCTTCCTTTATGATTTATGATCTATATCAGGCTGTCCAGATTCTGCAAACAGATGAATGTATGTATATTTATTGAATAATAATGATTCATTTATTTAACCATAACTATATGTAGTCAAGTACAGTAACATGTCATATCTGTAACATGGACACTGTAAATAAAGCATTACCATCTATTCTTGAGAGGAGGGGTGAAGATGCAGCTGTAGTGCACGATTCAAATTCCAGCCAGAGGGGGCAGCTATGGGCTGGTGTGTGTGTGTGTGTTTGTGGTGTGGATATTTCCCTCCCACAGCAGAACAAGATCATTCGGTAATTTGCACAAAGCCAACCTGACAGGGAGAAGGGGAGGAGAGGGAGGGGAGAGCAAGGCTCTTGCAGTCTCTCTCATTCTTCTTCTTTCTTCTCTCTCTTTCTCTCTATGCCTCCACAGAAACAAGGAAGACTGTCTGCCTCATGGCCTGTGAACTGAGCAGAATTAAATTAGAAATGCAGCTGTTTGGGCAGGTTACGTTCTACCTCTTCATTTAAAGGGATAGTTCACTCAAAAATAAATATTTTGTCATTATTAAAACGCCAGTCCGTAACTTTTTTTGGTTAAAAATGATCTGAAATCAATATTTGAGCAAGTGCACAACCAGGCAGTGTTCAAAACTATCACCTTAATTTAGCCCGATTCACAACGGTTAGCTAATAATAATGTTTTCTAATTTGAGTGGTACGGGTAGGTTTTCGCGTGAAATTCGATGGTGGATTGTAATCCAGAAAGGATTATGTGTTTTTGAAACACATGTGAATGAAATTAAATTTATATTCCAGTTATAAATGTGCTTCTGATTACAGATAGCCTGGGATTACAAAGATTTGTATTTTAAAGAAAACCAGTTCGAAGGGAGCATAATTTGCTTTTGGGTTAAAATAATTCTTAATATGAAATTTCGAATAGTATGACAATTAGATTAGACTGTGCAGAAATTGAAACCTACACGCTAATGCACACTACTCATAGCCACCAATGCTGATGTTGTTAACATTAAACATTTGAGAATAAAGTATTACAATAATAATTTGAAGGGTTGATAGGAATTAATTTTGAGCTAACTGATCTTTAGATTTAATCACAATTGGTTGCGAGATTTATGGTAATGCTTTTTTCCTCAGTTGGTCAGAACAAACATGGCAGACATGTTACTTACTTGTTCAAATTAAATTTTCCGGTTAAAATTCTTATTTGGTCATACTTCCAATACGTAGAATCTGTGCTTCCGAAGTACAGTATCCACACCGGTGCAGTGACTGACTGCCACACATACTCTTCAGAACATTAGTTCATCCGCGCGCAGGAGCGTGCCGGACTTCACCAACCCACAAAGGAGATAACGACAAACACAAGCTGCAATTGCTGTTTTTCAAACAGAGATGGCGACAAAGAGGCAAAACTTACGGACTGCAGCTTTAACTCAACAGTATGTTGTTTCAGATGAATTTAGGGGAATGTCCAAGCTGCTCTTTTTCTATACAGTAAAAGAGAATGAGTAGTAGGAGTACACAGTTAATCAAAGCTCACAGTAAAATAATTTGGATTATTTTGACCTATAGCTGAAAAATCATATGCTCCCTCTAATGCTGGGTACACACCACAAGATAACCGGCTGCTTTTGGGCCGATTTCTCCCCTTCCGACAATCCTAGGTAAAGTCCCGATTATCTTGGTGGTTCTAAAGATTATCTTATCACAGGGTTTCTGCATGATTTTTAAGCTCAAATCTAAGACCTTTTTAAGACCTGCTCAAATAAAATTAATACCATATAAGCAGGGTAGGGCAATGTCTATAGTACCATATTAAACTGTAAAATTACTGTAAGAAGCATAACTTACAGTTTAGATAATTTTATAAAATGATAAACTTTACATTTCAGCCTTTAAAATATTTTCAAAAGTATAAATTATTATATTAATTTAAAACAATTATTATCAATCAATTATTATATTAATTAATATAACACATTAGGGGTGTGCGATATTGACAAAAATTATATCTCACTATTTTCTGGGATTTTATCAATCACGTTAATTAGACAATATTTTGCTGAGTGTGTTATTGTGCTGATATCTTATCTCTAATTGTGCTGGCAGCTGACTCCTGAATTTTTTGATATTCTTCATATTCTGTGTGGTCAGTTCAAAGCAGTGATAGAAATTAATTATTTCCAAAAAGTTTTATGGGCATTTTATCTTAGCCATTTTTTCGAAATGTGCGCACCAGCTTTGAGTCAAATTCTTGCATTGGGTTGCTACCAAGCAAATGAACTCAGTAGCAACAAAATGATCTTGCACTGCAGATGGAAACACAGAAGCAGCCATTAGAAGTGGAATTTAGATGTATTGACACACTGGTTTAAGTGAAGCTCTGAGGGACTATGCATACGTTTAACTGCAGTACAAAGCATAAATATGTTTTGATATTTTAAACCATAAAACATTAAAAAATGATGTGAAACTATTTTAAAATGAAACGGGTACCTTAAATTAAATTAAAATTGTCAGTAGGTGGCAGCAAGTCACTGTTAGGTGAGTCATTGCGATTGAACAGAATCATTTACACGGTTGATTCATTCAAAAAACGAAACACCGTCATGTTGCTCAGACACGCAAAACAGTGCTGTGGCTGTGTTTGGAAGGATTTTTGTAGGAAAAAAATAGGAAATATGGTGTCTAAAACTAAAGTCTGTAACTTCTTGTTTATTGAACTGTTGTATAAAATCAATATAATTTGTAATCATGCTGACTTTTGGTGTGATATTAACTATATGAAATTATATAAATATATAAATTTTCTGTCCCCATATCTTGAATTTGTGATAATTCTAAATGCATTTTAATAAACTGAATCATACAGTGAAAGAAAGTACTGTAAATGCGCACACGCACTAGTCTAACCTGATAGACTTCATCATGTCATGTATGCACACACTCTGTAGGTGTTTTGTTTGCTTTTCGTGATATACTCGATAATATCAAATCGCACATTGTTAAAACAATAATTACGATATTATCGCAGACCATGCGTATCGCACACCCCTGTTTGATTTTTATAATGCATTGTCTTCTTATCGATCCACCAGTTCACATTTAAAGCTCTGCGTGTTTGCAAGTTAAAAACACGAGTCGATTTTTGCATTTGTCTGAACTCTGAACAAAACAACAGTTTTATTGAAAATGCTCATCCATTCTCTGACAGCAGGTGGAAGTTTGGTAGAAATATAACTGTTTCCCCGGTAAAGGCAGAACACAAAGCAGTGCAGCACCGGACTTTGAAACATGCAGCGCTCATATTTATTCAATGAAATCATAGCCTTTTGAAGTTTAATCGCCACATTCAGCCATATCGCAATTCTGGTCTTTCCGTTCCCAAATTTAAGACCTCTTGAAATCATAATTAAGACTTTCTTGTACAATTTAAGACTTTTTAAGACCCGCGGAAACCCAGATTTTCCTGTGGTGTGAGGTGTGTTAAAGGGTTAGTTCACCCAAAAAAGAAAATTAGGCTGCGTTTTTACTCACCCCGAATGAATCCTAGGTATATATGACATTCTTCTTTCAGATTGTCTTTGATCTTTCAAGCTGTTTCATTGCAGTCAGCGGGTGTTGCATTGCTTCAGTCCAAAAAAACTTAAATAAAAAGCGCCCATCCATAAAAAAAAAAATGGTGTCTCACACGGATCAGGGAGGTGAACAAAGGCCTCCTGTAGCCAGTGGCGGGCCGTGCATTTTACACCTAGGCCTTCAGTGGCGTCCTACATGAATTAATCCATCTCTTCATACCATCATAATGATGCCACAGCTATAGAAATCATAGATATTACACAGTAATGCAGTATAACATGGCACTACATAACAGACAGGTATCTTGTGTAGCGAGAATGAATGCCATTACTAAAGAAAAAAAAACAATTTACAATTGTGCAACACATCATCTGTAGCTGAAGCAAAATGACACAAATACAGTCCATCCAATGTTCTTACAGACATTCATGAACTCAAACTTATTTATATCTTATAGATAACATTGGTATAAAGCAAATAAGGTGATTACATGTGTTTTAAAATTTATCTAACAATTTAATGTTCTCTTACTTCTTTATTTCGTCTTCATGAGTCTCCCCACCGGTCTGCCAGCGCACTGCGGGACGAAAATACTGGTTAGCACAGCTTTACTAGGAAAGTGAGCAAGCAACATTAAAATAATTCACACAAGACGATGAAGAAAAGTGTATAGATGTTTTAACGTACCTCTGCGACTCTCATCTCCCCGCTGGTCTGCCTCTGCCAGCGGCGCTGCGGCCGGAGGAAAAGACCGGTGTTACGAGATTTTCGGTTTCCGAGATTTTTGGTTTCAGTGGGCGGGGCATACATGAATATTCATGAGTTTCCCGGACATGCGCGTGGAACCAGGTGGAACTGAGAACTCAGTTCAGCTCCTTGTATCTCAGCAGGTTTAATGAAATATTTAAAAAAAGGTAAATATTTTACAGCGTTGCACAAACCTATGCCTAAACAACATTTGTTCATCATTTTGTAACAGTTAATAATGTTTTCATTAGTTTGCACGTTTTGCACGGAATTATTGCAGACATCCAGCACACTTAAGCTACTTGTAGCCTAACTTTGATTTCAGTTCGTTGTGCTGTAGCTTGCAATGCTTTAAAACTGTGTCTGTTGTTAGTTGTTTTCATTTAAATACAACAGCTGAAATAAACTTGTATTTGTGGATCGTTTTTTCATCTATCCTGGTGTGATTGTACTTATATTTTCAAAATGAACAGGAACCTAAGACCACACACACATACATGAAAGTGTTCCTTTAATACATGAGTAAAATTTTGGATTAAACAAAATTCTATGGACACAAGTTTAAAAAGTAGCCTACATTTGGCACACTGTAAATGAGAAAACAAATACTTCACAGCATTTTATGGAATGGAATAAGAAACTAATTTCATGTTAAAAAATAATTTAATTAACAAATGTTCATAAGTGTGAGTGTGCTTGTATTGATATGACATATAAAATACTGTTCTAAGGATTTGTATTATAAGGTTCTTTGTTCATGTCACCAACTGCATCAATTAAAAATATTAAAAAACATTAATATTGTGGAATAATTTTACAATTTAAAATAAAGTTTTTTCCCCCTGTGATGTCAGATCTCAACTTCTTCTCTTCAGTGTCTCATGATCTTCAGAAATCATTATAATATGCTGATTTGCTGCTCAATAAACATTTCTGATTATTATCACAGTGAAAATGGTTGTACTGCTTAATGAAGTGTGGAAACCATTATACAGCGACAGCATTCCTTGATGAATGGAAAGTTCAGAAGAACAGCATTTATTTGAAATATATATTTTTTTTACATTATAAATGTCTTTACTGTCACTTTAGTAACATTGATGCATCTGAAGCGCCAAAAAATATACATTTCTTAAAAAAAAAAAAAAAAGAATTCATAGTAATCCTAAACTTTTGAATGGTAATGTCATGTACCAGAATCAAGTAAAGAAATTTTTTTTTTTTAGCTTTATTATGTCATATGTTTATATAGCAGATTCTACAAGGATGTTAACATCACACTCTCTTGTCTCCAGTGTTGTCTTGTTTTGGTGCATACATCTTTTTAATTTGTAACAAGGATTCAATAGTGATTCATGCTCAAAATTCAAGAAAACTTTACCTTATTAATCGCATCCACCATGACTAACATTTTCCTGGATTTTGAGTGTGAATCACTATTGAATTCATATTTTTAAAAACAAAATGTCACTGTCTCACATAATATCAAACATTCACACCAACACACATACACAACAAAAAGAAAACAAGTAGATAGAATAGAGAAAGCTAGTGTTAGAGGCCTTTTTTTAAAGAGCACAAGCAGTTGGAAAACTAATCGAGAGTGCAAGTGTTAGAGGGTCAAATATAGATGGAAGAGATGTGTTTTTAGCCGTTTCTTGAAGATGGCTAAAGACTCAGCTGCTCGAATTGAGTTGGGCAGGTCATTCCACCAGGCGGGAACCGTTGTATGTAGAAAAAAAAGCCTAATTAAGATTACATACGTTTATGAAACTTTATGACTTAGCCTATAAATAATGTTGCATGAGTGTTTGTTGTGCATCAAAATAGACCATGCATTTGTATCAGTGATCATCGTGTATCATCCAGGTACAGTGCAACACATGGTCAAAGAACAGATGACACAGAATAACATCAGTGTAGGTTGCAAAAAGTTTATTAGGCTACTGATATGGTGGTGAATGTTATTTCATTCAATGCCAGAAGATGACAGTTTTAAAACTTAAAACGTAACAGGAGAGCATAAAAATACAATTACAGAAATAGTAGTTGGATCTGCACTACTATTGGAAACATGTGTAGCTGTAATCATCCAGGTGTTCTTGGATTTTTGGTTTCACTGTGTAAATGGAACCATAAACCTTGTGTTAATCTTAATTGGTAAATTTACATTTGTTTGTAAAAATGTTTAACTATTTTACATTGGAAACATGAAAAAAAGAAAGAAATTTCAGCAACATGTTTTTGCAGCAGTGTATGATTGTAGTTTACAACCAGACAGCAGACAATTCACAACCAGACAACATGGAGAATGTTGAACGGGGTAAGTTAAGACATGGATCATCACACCAGCATACAAAAAAAAAAAAAGTCCAGATACGTTTATATAGGTTTATTTCATTTGTTACAGGCAGTGATGTATTCAACAAATGATAACAACTAATAACAGACAAAGTTTTAAAGCATCGCAAGCTACAAACGAAGAGCACAAAGAACTGAAATCAATGTATAGGCTACAACTAGCTGAAGTTTGCTGTGCTTTATCCTAACATTACACAAAGAATGCCTGCAATCATTCAGTCAGGGACGACTGCACAAAACGTGCACTGTAAACTAATAAAAACATTATAAACTGTTACGAAATGATAAACACATGTAGTTTGTGCAACACTGTAAATATATTTACCTTTTAAAATATATATATATCCCCCTTAAAACTTGCTGAGATACAAGGCGCGTGAACTGAAATTATCAGGCACACGTGGTCCAGCGCATGTCTGGGAAACTCATGAATATTCATGTGTGCCCAGCCCACTGAAACCAAAAATCTCGGAAACCGAAAATCTCGTAACACCGGTTCATACAGCTCCACTCAGGAAACTCAGATATTCTTACGGAAACTTAAACCTGGCTTTATATCACGCAAACAACATCAGCATTCAACGCGTCAAGCGATAAAAGAGTCAAAAATGAAGATTAAGCTACCATACTCTAGTGGTTTTTTATCTTCACAAGTCTTTAACAGAGCCGGTGCCGAGGAGGCGTGTGGTTGTTTTTCGCAGTCATTAGGACTACTGTTTTTAGATTTACTAAATATAGTAGGCAAATATTTTTTCAAAATGCACTGAAAATCTAAACCTGAGAAACAGAAATAAAAGTTTTACTAAGTTTTAATAAAATGATTTACAGTGATGCTGTTTGCTAGCTAGTATGCGGACCATCCAATCAAAGGAGGAGAAAATGCTGACGTTATCGTTAGCCAGCTAGATGGCCCTGGTGCTGCCAACTCGAAATCTGATTGGTTAAAGCAACGGTTTCATTGCCATTGATTTAAGCGAACAGATGCCTGCACTGTTGATTCTGAAGGCCTTAAGGCAGATTTATTTGACACTGGCAACACGATTGCTGAAAAATGATTGGATAAAAGCTCTAATATAAACATACACTGCTGAAAGCAGTGCAACCAAGAGAAAAGCTATGAAATGAAGAGAATAGACTATTGGAAATAATTTAATACACATTCATGGCCCACTCTATTGAGATGATACAAAATCAGTGATTCTGATAACGTTTAGGCCAGCAGAGAAGGTTTTGCTGGCCCTGACGGCCCACCACTGCCTGTAGCTAATCGATGTGTTTTTGTCAGAAAAATATCCATATTCAAAACGTAATAATCACTTTAATCTAGCTTGCGCTCACTGTTGTAAACGGAAGCAGTTCCGGGGGAATGACGTATAAGGTCGGCTTTGCGCATGCGCCGCTCAGAAGTGACGCACGCGGAAAAGCAGCGGAGAGATCAAAACAAAACAACGGTCAAGAATTAGAAGTACAAAACAAGGATTTGTAAAGAAGAATGTCAGAGGATTTCGATATAAGCCAAGAGGAGACTGGTTTTCATTTGCTAAAGATCCTGTAAACAAACGTCGGTTCTCACGAGCTCACAGGCGCATGAGAACGCTGAAACTCCTTAACGGCTGCTACCGCGAAAGGCTTTACGTGTACAACTGTTGACGCAAGCTAGATTAAAGTGATTATTACGTTTTGAATATGGATATTTTCCACTGGAGCCATGTGAGACCACTTTTTTTTAATGCATGGACGCTTTTTATTTAACTTATTTTGGACTGAAGCAATGCAACACCCGCTGACTGCAATGATAGAGCTTGAAAGATCAAAGACAATTTTTAATATAACTCAGACTAGATTCGTCTGAAATAAGAAAGTCATATACACCTAGGATGCCTCGGGGGTGAGTAAAACGCAGCCTAATTTTCATTTTTGGATGAACTAACAATTTAAGAGTGACTGAATCTGCTCGGAAGAACGTCAGAGGCGCCCCGATCACGAATCGTAAATATTCAACATGTTGAGATGACAATTAGAAATCCTGATGTGTGGGGGGAACCCCGAGGACAAATGTGCGTATGATCTGGAGATTATCAAGTGAAACTAAACAATTATTCCACAATTCTTAAGAAATCTCATGATATTGCACTTCTTTGTTTTCCTGCATTTGTCCGCCATGGTTTTCTCAAGTCTCGAGATTTTGCGAGATTTCCCGTGTTCAGTCGGGACTCTGGTTGAAAATCTGTTGGTGTGTGGTCATCGCAGCACACCACACACTACAGGAGCAAAACGGTTCAGTTTAGGATTTTTTTGTCCTTATGTTTGTGATCTCTCACATTTTTTAAATCTTATAAGATTTAAAAAAAAATATTTGAATGTGTACCTAGCATAAATCAGGTCTCCTTTAGGACCCCCAAGTGATCCTATTGGCTGAAAGAACTTTAATGGATTACCTTTTTTAGTGCCTGATTACAATTCTACAAAATCTAATTATGGTATATGTTTCTTGAACTATGTTATAATGACCATTGATGTGTGTTTCATTTAGCTTATGTTCTAGTATAGCACACAGATACTGATTAGCTTTATAGCTTTGCTTATACTATACACATTTGGATGTGTTAAGTGTTAAGGGTCCAGATAATTCAGTTATAAAATGTATTTGTTTATTATTGTTATTAATTGACAGTTTATCAAGTTAAATAAATGACATTGTGTCAAGTTTGTTTTATTATGCACTACACACTCAGAAAAAAGTACAAAAGTGTTACTGGGGCATTACCTTTTCAAAATTATACTAATATGTACTTTTAAAGCACTAATATGTACTATTTAGGGATAAATAAGATACAAAGATGAACTTTTGTATCTTAGGGTACCACTCCAGTGATAGCTTTGTACCTTTGTGTGTACTTGGTATAACTGATAGTTGATGGAGGTAGGACCTGGTTTGTCCTGATACTGGCCCATCAGACAAAAGAATGAAAAATCACTCTGGTGTATTTTTGCCCATTGATTATTCTTGGCCTGGGACTATTGGAGCAGGTGAAGAGGCTTGAAGACACCCCACCAATTAAATATAAAACAAAATTAGAATCATTAAAGTTATTGTGAAACGTCACGACAACATTTGTTTTATTTATTTACTTTTTAATCTGACATATTTGTGAGCAAAACAGGATATTCAAGTGGAAAATGTAGAATGGAACTTTTATCCATCAATGACTGGATTCTGAAAAGTGAGTGTTACTAGAATTGTCACTTAAAGGGTTAAAAAGTTTGAGAAATATACCTGTCTATGTAAACATAAAATCTGTCTGCTGAGAAATCAAATCAAATATGTAAAAAAAAAAAAAAATTTTTTTTTGAGAGTGTTAGGATTTTCAGACATACTGTATCTGTAAATGACTGAAGTTAACAAAACTGCAAACATTGCAGCACCTTCCAGTCATGCATTACAGTGAGCTGCAGTTAGGAAACATACATTTTTTTTCTTTGGTTTGACCCGTTTCTTCATGTGGATAAAAGTGGGCCAACAATGAATGTTGAAGGCAAAGGACGGATACTAACCACAGCAAATTAGTCAGCTTTATGACACAGGACCCATAACACTTACTGGAAACAATACAGTATGAGAAGGGAAATATTTCAATTCACCCACTATCTGCACATGAAACATGAAACTTGACTATAAAGGGCCGGAAAGTGAAAATAAGCCCTTAATGACAGTGCAGGATTAAGGTTGTGTCCGCATAGAGCTGAAATGAAAGGTTAGAGAGAAATAACTAGAGATGTTTTAGATAAAGGAAAGAAAAACATAGTAAAAGTGAGATGGTCAGCGTGAATGATCCTACAGCTCATACACTGACTCACCACTCTCATAAAAAGCAACATGATCCACTGGGGAAAAAACATTCTTGCTGACCTGAGATCAGTTGGGCCATGTTTTGAGCCGGCCATCCCCCTACAATTTACACAGACACTGCCACGTGTTAAAACTGTCCCTGCTACACAGCTGTGTCCCAATACTGGAAATAGACTCCTGCTACCAGCTCATGAGTCATAGGTGCAAAATGGAGGCAACTGTTGATGCGGAGAAATGTCCGCTGTTTCATACAGGGCAGCTGAATTATACACCCTTACCTGTTCATTTGTGGTAAAAGAACCATTTTAGGTTCTCTAAACAACCTTTATGGAACAGTTCATAAAAGAACCATTTTTTCCTTAGTGTGAAGAAATTTTAGCAGTCCGAAGATATTTTACTAGAGAATCAGTTGTGCAAGGAAGGTTCCCAGGGATTGATGTTAAAGGTTCTTCATGGAACCACAGATCCGAATAAAGAACCATCATTTTTAAGTGTCTGCACTCACTATACTTCTTTAATAGTGGCATGCTTTAGTGTGATGAAAAATGAAGAAAACAAATGCAGAATGTAATTTTTATCCATTTATTGTATGATATAAAACTAGAAAAGTAAGACTGTTTCAAATTCATAGACAAATGTCCATATTTGATGTATTCTACAGTCCACACCCTGATGCAAATACAGTGATCATCAGTTGATGGGTTATTTTTCTGAAATGAATATATTTGTAATATTGCATAGAAAAAGGCACAGCTCCAAGGCCTGAAGATACAGCCTTTCTTAATGAGCAGAAAACCCTCCACCACATGTTTTCTCTCTCTTTCACATACACACACGCACACACACACACACACATATATGAATAATCCCAGTGGTCACTATCCTGAAACCATTTTAACCTTCCCAGAATGTGTGGCCTGAACCACAGGACAGTGAGATACCATTAAAAAACAACAATCAATATCATCAGAAATCATGCTGCCTTTCTTTTTTTTTTTTTTTTTTTTTACATTTGGCATTGAGGGTTATCAAAAAGATTTTTCACGAACTCGGCTGGCGATTGCAACTTGAAGTTTGTAGAGAATAAAGTATTGCTTCACAAACCTTGCCCTAGCACACATTCTGAAATATATAAAACATTAAATACTTATAATTAAATAGGGGCAGGGAGTGTTGACCTAGACGACTAGCACAAACACCACCCCAAATTATAATACAAGAAACTAAACAGACCCAAAATAATGCATTATTAAACAAGACAAAAAATGGCTTGCACCCCAAATAATAAGCAGTGATACATTCCCATAAGCATAATACATTCCTATCTCATATTCTGTACAAATTACAATCTGGATGTTAGCTTAACAAAAATAAATATATTTACACAGGAAACAAAAATAAATAACTTAAAACAAAACAAGCACTCCAAATCCAAAATCCTATAAGTAATATTAATCATAGTTTTGATTCCATAGATTTGTCCGCTCGGCTCTCATTCACTCATTCACTTGTTTTCAATTCTCAGACAATCTCTCTTTTGAACTCTGGGTGGTAACCAATCTAAATCGTCACCTCTATCTTAGGTCTCTGTGACAGGAAGTTCAAATCCCAGATTATTAATGGTAACACTTGTATGATAAATACGATTTCATTTAAAAATAAACGCTTTCTTCCCTCTCTGACATTGCACTCTACTTTTTTAATTGATTCTCACCAGGAAGGCATATTATGCACAGTTTTTGTCGGTATGTATATCTAACATTTTGACTGTAAGATAGTTTAGTGTGACAAACACCATGTGAAACTAATACAGCTGATATGATAAATGGTCCCTTTCCTTTCATGTCAGGTGCACATAAAACAATCCTTCCAAACCTAATCTGATCAACATCAGTGGTTTATACTGTGCTGTCTATTGCACATACATGCAGAATACTCTCCCATCATACCGGTTCATAACTAAACTCCGCCAAATGAACTCCACCTAAATGTCATGTGACCATTTCTACTGGCCAAACGACACTAAACCCCAGCAGGGCAACAGAGAGAGAGTCTGACTGGAACACGAACAGATACCATTAATAAAACTCAAACAAACAATGGTATAAATAAGATCAAATAAGACCAAACCATACAAAAATCATCTGACATCTGTACAATTATGAGCTATAATCCTGCATGCATTAGTATGTTAACAGAAATGTACCGGTGAGAGATGTATAGGAAAGAAATGTTTGGCAAACAGATGATGATGATGGAAATGGTTGAAAACGAACTGAATAGCAACCATAAACTTGCTTGTCCGGTACAGTTTTGCCCCATTTTGCATGAACAGACATGCATAGACCCTCTTGTTGTGCATTAGTGCAGCATTAAAACTGAACCATCCACTCACTGAGTGATGATATAAAGCCAAAACAAAGGCCAAAAAAGGGAAGTTACGACAATGCCTTGACACAGATAAAAATGGCTGAGAAATGTTGACAGTTTGCTTATTACTGATCAGAAAAGCATTGATTGCATACATTATTTGTAGCATAAAGGGTTTTAGCATTGGCCTTATCAAAGAAATGCATCTGTAAAACAATGTGCATCAGAACAAATGTTCACTTATTGCCAGCTGAGACGTAAACACATGGAATCTGAGCCGTTATGGCAGATCACAAGAAATTTGTTTGGTTGACTGTAAATATCTGACCACTACACACATCCATGTATAAAATAATGCAGTAAAGCATATTCCATAAATGTATACGTTTTCCTGAATGAAGCTTAAAGGGGTAGTTCACCCGAAATTAAAATCCTATCATTATTTGCTCACCATGTTGTTCCAAACCTGTATGACTTCATTTCTTCTGTGATTCTGTGAAACATAAAAAGCTATTTTAAAGAAAGGTAAGCAGGGTGCACAACAACATTGGACCCCATTGACTTTCATTATGGACAAAAAATGTAAATTTTTTAAAATATCTTATGTTCTACAGAAGAAAGAATCTTATACAAGTCTGGAAGGACATGAGGGTGAGTAAATGGGTGGACTATCCCTTTAATGAATGTTAAAATGGAAGCAGACAAAAAAAAGAATAAATTACCACATTTTAACAGACTACTTTAAATATTACTAAAAAGTGATAAAACAGCTCTGAATAGAAAAAAAACAAAACATAAAATAACCAAGTTGCTCTCTTAAAATAATTGTGCTTTGTGAAAATGAGAGAAAAATATGAATATAGATTGCCGTTGCACATTCTTGCACCTGTATGCTGAGAAGGGGAAAGAGAGATGCTACTCCTCTGATAATCAATCTTGTTCGATTAGAAATGATGATGAGAAAAATGAGACAAGACAAAACAAACAGGAATTTACCAAGTGGTCATAAATGATGAAGGCACTCAGATCTGCCAGAAGCCAAAGTATGTTCCATAAGATTTCTTCATGTTCTTTTTTGGGAAAGGCAAGCACAGTGCATGCACAGTGTTGAGAAGTAGTACTGGGCAACATCACCATTAAAAGGGACAATTTCTCTTGTTTTTAAAAACAAAACAAACACAAAACTGTACAAAAAGCCCCCAAACACTCACAAAGTGATTCTTCAGTTTCTTTCTCAGTTCATATTTAAAAACTCTTTAATTGGTTTTGCATTTATTCCTCAGTTCCCTTCCAAACCTGGTCATGATCCCACAAGCACCTCCATAATATGGTCTAGTTCGGTGAGGTCCATTTTGAAAGGCTGATTCGAGCCAACAGCAGGAGCGGCAGCGCTGTAGGGCGAAAGAGTCTTGAGGAGCTCGTCCGCTGTCACCATGGGCGCCAGTTTCGTGGGGGCCGCACCCGAGGACGGGGTGCAGGGGTCAAAGTCGTACATGGAGGTGTCAATGTCTGCAAAGAGGATGTCGTCCAGGGCCAGGTCTGTCAGAAAGCCAGAGGACGAGGCAGAGGGTGAGGTGCTTATGTCCAGGCTGTTAGGAGGGAGAGTCTCTGGTGCGTTAGGGACCGCAGAGCGTTCTTCCGGCAGCGGGACCAGCCCTTCAAGCTTTGGGCTGCAGGGCTTACTGCAGTCTTTGGAATCCAAGGCCCCTGAGTTTAAGCTGGGGGGACACAACGGCATTTGGAGGGACACTGTAAGGGACGAAGGGGAGGTAGCACCAGGCGCTGATGTAGTTGTAGGTAAGGGTGAAGGACAGAGCTCCTCAATCTCATCCAGGGCAGAAGAGAAGCTGTCTCTGGCCACAGATGAAGGGAGTCTGGGAAGAGTTGGTGGAAGAGGAGGAGCGAGTGGAGAGGGTGATGTGCAAAGCGTGACACTGTCCTCCTCTAAAAGTGAAGCTGGGGTGAGACAGGCCTCCAAAGGCGCTGGGTTTGAAAGCCCTGACGAAGGCAATGTAAGGAGCGGAGAGGAGAGTGCCGGCGACTGAGACAGCGGCGGAGCTACCATGGACAACACACTGAAAGCAGGCTGCACCTCACGGAAACCTTCATCCACGGGGTCGTCGGGTGGAGGGGAAGGGGGGAAGAAGAGCGGCCGCAGGTTGCCCTCCTGCTTCAGTTCGTCCTGGATGCGTCTCAACATGTTGTTGATGAGTACGCGCTTTTCCAAGCTGGGCTCGGTGAGGGCCCGGTGGTTGTACAGCTTCATCAGAGACATGTTGAAGATGGTCTGCCTCTGCAGGGTGTAGGAGACCTTCGAGAGCCCGTCGGCCATTGCTCCGGCTCCGGCCCCTGCCGCCAGCGCTTTGCCTTCCTCTTCATCCTCATCTAGTTTCCGCTTTGCCCCTTTACCCAACATATATCTGCTTGGGAAGTAAATAGAGACAGAGAGCGTGTTAGCCACACAGCCACTCGTTACTAATTGCTGTTTATCTCTCTTATGACTCAACACTTGTTCCATATAAATCTCTTGATCTACAGAAAAATAACTAGTGGTAAAAATTTTAAATATACACATTTCGAGAAACTGAGATGTTAAAGGTCTAAGTTTGTAATTCTTTCTATGGTAAAATACTTCCTCCCTGGCAGCTGAACATGCAGAGACAACAAGTTAGACAATTTTAGGTTATGTGTCCTACAAGTGAAGTTCTAAATATCATAATTATGAGTTCTGAACACGATGAATGAAGTTGTATTTACAAGTGGGAAACTAGGAATTCTACACGAGTTGCTGAACTGTGACATTGGAATGGGAGTATTCATTTGAAACATGACAGAAGCACTGATTTACAATATAGACAACAAAATGCAGTAGTAAATTAATATTTTTCATAATTTCAATTTCAGATGGGTTTATTGTTCACAATATAATTATTTTGTTTTGTTTAGGCTTCTTTCATGTTATGTCTCCTACTTGAATGCGGGACATGTAACAAATGCCTGACTCTGAGGTACAAGTTTCCCAGGTGAATTTGATGAAAGCATTAAATCTGCTGGAAAGTATAAAAGCTGTGACACTATCGAAACGTTGCTCTGTTTGTTTGAGAATTCTGACCAGTCCAACATTGCAACACTGTCTCAACCAATGAGGTGAGTCCGGGGGCGGGGCTAGTGGTTTACCTGACTAATGGCAGTTAGGGGTGTGTTTGAGGAACCTGTTTGATTATTTTTGTTATTCTGCTGGATGCCGCTAATTCACAGAAACTGCACATTAAAATAGTTTTTTAGGCTTTTCCGCCTTTATTTGAAATCATAGTGAAGAAGGTGACAGGAAAGTACAGAAAGTGCAAGGGGAAACAGGACCGGATCATCACTCAATCTTGGCTCTACATTTTGATGATTCACAAAAACACCAATTTTATGTTTATAAGAGATAATTAAAAAAGTCTTGTAATCGTGTTTATAAAAGGCCATTTTCATAAAAACATGTTTGAAACTATATAACCAATAGATGAATAACAAATACAAACCAAACAGGCACAACAGTTGGTATGACCCAGCTGACCAAACAGACTTGGTTAAAAAATACAAGAAATTGTTTCGATACACAGATTTGTGGCTTGAAGCTTGGTTGCTATGACATTGGCCTGCAAGCTGTTGTCATATTAGCATTCGGTGCCGCCGCTGGAGTGAGAGTCAGTACAGTTTCTGCGAATTCATCACAAAGAGACCAAAATGCCTCAGATAAGGTAACAATATGGGAACACACTCAGATGTACATACAAAGTTTAAGCAATCACAGCATCTTGAACAGGACATATAGACAACAATATCTAAGCACAAGAATTCACCCTTGAGTTACTGGGAAAGACGTGCTGCTGGAAATAACTGTACTGCATGAGCAGCTACCACAGGAGCATTTACAGGAATACAGCTCTCACTACTCCTTCCTGAGCCGTGCTGCAGCGAGGAGGAAGGCAAATGTGTGTCAGACTTTCAGTAAGTACTCACGGTAAGAAAGTGTCACACGAGTGCAAAGCCCTGATCACTCCCTGCTTAAACACATGCTGGCTGCAGCAAGACAATATCCAGCTGAGTGTTTGGTAGAAAAGGGGTACAGAGAGGAGGAGCGAGTGTGTGACCTATGCTGAGCTTTGAATGTTAGGCAGCTGTGTTCTCATCTACTGTAGCACTAGTTTCCTGCTGCGAGATTTAAAACAGATCACATGAGGAGCCACCGTAATATTACACAGTAAGAAAAAAAAAAAAAAAAAAAAAAAAAAAAACACTAATTCACCATTGCTCTGCATGGAGAGAGGAAAAAAAGGGTCTAAGGGTTTGAGTTGTGGAGACACCATTGACAGATGGTCTGAAAAACTTAAAGTTGTACACTGGAACTTTTCACTGTGCTTACAACTTAGCGTGACTCGCATGTACGTGGGAGCTATTCAAGAAAAAGATCCTTTGATGAAAGGTTTCTGTCATGTTTTGAAGTAGTCATTTAAATCTAATTTACTCATTTGGTAGCCGCTTTTATCCAAAGCAACTTTCACTGTATCCAAATTATACCGTACATTATACGGGATGCGTGATTCCTGAGAACTGAAGCCATAACCTTGAAATTTATTGCACCATACTATACCAATTGAGGTACATTATTACATTTTATTCATTCTTTGATAATCTAGTGTGTATAGAACAGTATTCGCCAACTCTTTTTAATCCTTTAATACCACTTTGCTAACGTTCAAAAGTTTGGGGTCGGTAAGATTATTTTTAATGTTTTTGAAAGAAGTCTCTTAGGCTCCTTACGATTTTGTATTTTAACAGATTTTAAAATGTAATTTATTCCTGTGATGACAAAGCTAAATTGTCACATGATCCTTCAGAATAGGATCACGTGACAAGATGATTAATAGAATTTCCTGATATGACTGAACTCTTCAACCTCCTGTGTGTAAATGACTAAAAAAAAATTTTTTTTTTTAAAAATCTAACTTCTTGCATATAAAACTTTTTAATGAGGAAAAAAATACAGACTGTCCCTTTAAGACAGTACAACCAGTAATTATGGTGTTTACCAGACTATGGTTCATCTGACTTGGTGATTGTCAGCGAAAAAGAAAGCTGTCTCAGAAGTTATTACATTTTCATGAAAGATTATGAAGACCAATATTTTTTTCCTTTAGAAAAAAAGAGTGTCAATGAATCACTCACAAAAATACCATGAATAAGTATTAAAGTAAAAAGAGTCGATTTTGATTTCACAATTACTTTAAGGTCAGAATGTGGCTTATTTATCAAGTAAAACATGTACGAGTCATTTAAAACAACAGATCAGTCTTCTCTCTAGCTCACAAGGAAAGCACAGAGACAGGCAGCAAGGAGTGAGTGAGTGAGAGAGAGACAGAAAGAGAAGGAAGCCCGCTCCGGAGGCCTCAGGCCTCCCCTCATTAGCATAAAGTGAAGCCTGGTAGCAGTAGGCAGGATTGCAGTGTGCTTGAACCTAATACAGGCCTAACGCACCCTAGCCCTGCCTGCATACACACACACACCACACACACACACACACACACACACTGCGCAGACGCAGATCTGTCAGGCAGCTCTTCTCACTCAGGAAGTGCTAGTGGCTGGGCCTGTTGCCTTGCTGCCTGTTACCCTGACAAACACAGTCAGCTGGGAGTCCACCCAAAGAGTTGACAAAGAGAGCGAGAAAGAGAGAGGGAGTTTTGGGAGAAGAGGGGCTGAGGAAAGTTAAAGAAAGTAATGTTTCTCTTCTTTCCCTGAGCTGCTTCTGAGACGATGAATCCAAATCAATAAACGACTAGCTGGAGAGAAAAACAGGTTACGTCTGCCGGAGATGGATGTGCATTCCAAAGCATGGCATTTACATGCAGAGCACACAAATAATTCAAAATATGGGAGGGTTTATGAACAAATAAGCAAGATTTACAATCATATGCCGTCCAGTTCAGTTAATTTAGTTGGGGGAGACAGAGTGAATTATTGAGTTTAAACATGGGCAGATTACCGGTTTCAAGGTATACCACAATTTGAAAATTTCACGGTTTCAAAACCGCTAATATTTCCCATTATATCGTTCCTGCGGTATGCGCTGTTTTTCAGGAATCCCTCAGGTTGAGTGCAGTGTAGAGAGTAACAGGACCCTCCTGTTGGTGCGAGCGAGTGGTCAGTCACGTGTGTGTAGGATGGCCGAACTTAAGGAGCTTCCCCTGTGCGATCGGCAACCTGACGTTTTTTGTCTTATTGCAACTCGTCTCTGTTTTGGAATTGCACAAACTGCGTTGCAATGCAATCGTTTTCTAAAATGCAATTTATGTGAAAATATGAAGCCTGTAAACACCCGTTAACACAGACCAGAGACGCTGAAGACGGATGCAGAGAAAAATACTGTAGCATGCAGATCACTCACTGTTCATGATGCAAGAACTATTGGAAGAAAATCCTCAATATTGATTTGGGGGTTTATATGAATGTTTCTGAGGGGAACTGACTGTCTTCCGAAAAGTTTACAAGGTATTTTCTTTTAATCTCCTCTCTGTATAGTTCATATTAAAGCAGTGTTTCAGCACAGCTCTGTTTTGTTTACAGCAGTAACCAAGGAAATGCCGTATGTGGTGTTCCAGGAGCGCCTCCTGCGGTCAGAGAGTGAATCTGCTTCTCATTCAGAGCTTCTGCTGTTTGCTTCGTTTAGGCATGTATTATAATTTCACAAAGCTAGTCAGAACTTTCTGTTTTTGCTTCAAATTGGGTTATTATTAAAGCAAATTAAGTACATGAAATTATATAACTAAATGATATGAAATTATATAAATGATATGTATATGAATTATATAATTACAATTAAATTACTGTAATTACAGATTTAGGTTAAATATGTCAGTCTTTATTTTTCTTCTTTTTAGGAAACAAATCAAAGAAAAAATAAACAAATTTTACTGTTCCTAATATTCTGTATGTTGTATGTAAAATATATTGTATTCAGCGGAAAAAAAGTTAGTTTTTTTTACCCAGTCATTTAAAAATAACACATTTTAGAGCTGTAACAGCAACACCATGATACCGTGAAACCGTGATATTTTTGCTTAAGGTTATCAGACAGTCAAAATCTCATACCGGCCCATGCCTAATTGAGTTAAAGAATATCTAGAGATATATTTCAAACTATAAGCCATGAGGTGATCACTAAAACAAGATTGAAATGGTAAATAACTCAATAAATAAATAAATAAATAAAACAGTGTCATAGACATGAACACAAATTATAATTAAGATATTAAAATTGAAATGGTAATATCCATAAAAATGTTAGACTAGAGTTTTGCCAAAAAGTTTTACAGTTGAGGATGCAATTTCAGGCTGTTTTCGAGAGGTTATCTGAAGGATGAAAAACAGAAAATGAGTCCAAGAATGACTCAAATTATAAAAATACACTAAGCATCTAAAAAGTCACTGCAAATTTGGGTTCAGATCTATGAGTGATTCAAAGAGGCAGACACAAATGTGAATGTAAAAAACAGGCAAAACTCATGGAGTACCACAAACTATTTAGTCTTTCGCTGTGGCTATAAACTCACCCAGAGTGGCCCTAGAACTGTATGCCATTGTCTGAAGCTTTCAAGAAAGTGTCTAGAAAATAAAGTTTCCCACATTAATCCACACAGAGGAATGCAGCGGCAGCTGAACGCGTCCTTGTGACTCACGCTGAGGAGTGGATACGACTGTCTGCAACACTCAAATGCCACTGCCACCCCACCCTACGCATTCTTTCTGATTGTGCTTCTGACTGCTTCTGCTTCGCTCCATCATTTTACTTTCATCTTAAGTGCGAAAGGCCAAAGTGTGTATCATTATTCTCCCTAGAAACAAAGTGCACTGGCCAGGGAGTTTCTAGGCCGGTCCAGTTCCATTGTAAGAATTACTTCACTGAAACATTCACTCCCTAAAAAAAAGCATCATAAAAACCAATACAGATTGACTGCCCACTATAATCAATGCTGGAAAAGGGCAAGCTGATATCAGTGGGTATAGAAAAGAATCACCCCCCCTTAAAATAATCACATTTTGTTGCTTTGCAGCCTGAAATTAAGATGGACACAATTTTTGTTTTACCCAGCAACATCCAAGTGAAAGATATAACACCAACATGTCAGAATATTTTTTTTAAAAACAGAATCACTGAATTGGAAGAAGGATCACCCCCTTGAGTCAGTATTTTGTTGAACCACCTTTTGCTTTAATAGCAGCCTTTAGTCAGTTGAGATTTGTCTCTACTAACTTTGCACATCAGACTTTGCATTATTTGCCCACTCTTCTTTGCAGAACTGCTCAAGTTCAGTTAAATTTGATGGTGACCGTTTGTGGACTGCAGTCTTCAAGTCATTCCACAGATTTTCAGTGGGGTTTAAGTCTGGGCTCTGACTAGGTCATGCGAGGACATTCACCTTTTTCTCCTTCAATCACTGTGTGGTCAGTATTGCTGTGTGCTTTGGGTCATTGTCATGTTGGAAGGTAAACCTTATTCCCATTGACAACTTTCTAGCAGAGGGCAGCAGATTTCTCCTGAAGAATTTGACATTCATTTTTCCTTCTATCTTGACAAGTGCTCCAGTCCCTGCTGCAGAGAAACACCCCCATAACAGGATATTACCACCTCCGTGCTTTACTGTAGGAATGGTGTTATTTGGATGGTGAGCTGTATTGGATTTCCACCAGACATATCGTTTGGTGTTGAGGCCAAATAATTCAATTTTAGTTTCATCTGCCTCAGAATCTTAACAGTGCGTTTTGGCAAAGCTCAGCTGTGACTGCATGTGGCCTTTCTTAAAGGAGACATATTATGCCCCTTTTTACAATATGTAATATAAGTCTCTGGTGTCCCCAGATTGTGTATGTGAAGTTTCAGCTCAAAATACCCCACAGATAATTTATTATATCATTTAGAAAATCCATAACCAGGAACAACGTTCGTAGTTCGGGAAAAAGGAGGCGGTAACCGCGGGATTTAACGAATTTAATAAAATAACAAACACAAATACAATTAAATTCCAGCCTGGTCCCCCTCTCGCTTTCACTGTCGTCACCTCCTCTTTTATCCTTCCGGAGCTCCTCTGTGGGATTCGAGACTGGTGAGTGGTGCAGGTGTCGCGCATTCGCAATTACTTTACCGGCCTCGCTCCGTTCCCATGGCTATCGGCCCCGCCCCCACTCGTCACACCTATTTTGTGTGGAAGCAGAAACACGCTGTTTTTCGGGCCTGTCTCTTTAAATGCAAATGAGCTGCTGCTTCCCGCCCCCTTTTCCAGAATAGAGCTGCGCCATTACAGCTCGCACCTGCTAAAAACATCTGTTTTGGTTCAGATTATCATGTTTATCGTGCTGAAATAATGCATTTTAAACCATACGAGTTTAAAATTTTGATATATACGGTTTCCTGTGTGCACATCCGAAGCACACGGACAGAAAGAGGCCACCACACAGCATGTGAGTACTAAACTAAGTTCTCATTCACTCACAAGTTTACGTTAAAACACACATGAGTTACAAAAACAAAAGTCTTTTATGTCTGTGAAGGTAAACAGCTGGGGAATAAATTGCATGTTTATTTTAGATCTGTGTGGCAGCAGCAATATACAGTAAATAAATCATAAATCCACTGCTCTCTGTTGTCTCCGCTGAGGCTGGGACTCTAAATAGTGTTCTGTGCTCGTCTGTGCAGCCAAAGACAGAACAGTTAGCGTGTTTTGCTCAAACTTTTGCCATGGCATTAGAGCTGGTACACTGTTGTCACTTGCGAAATCAAATGACGGTGCCAAGGGTGGACAATTACAGATTAAGGGGCGATAATTTTATATTGAGATCCCTTTGCCACGTCACCAAGTGAGAGAAATCAGACGCGCTCGTTTTCTCAGATGCTTGCAGAAAAAGGCTAACCAAAACAAAGTTACTGGGTTAATCTTTTTCACGTTTCCTTGGTAGGTAGATGCACCAGGGACATGATTATAGCACTTAAAACCTGGAAAAGTCAGATTTTCATGATATGTCTCCTTTAAGGAGCACCTTTGTGGAGAATTTGTGATATTGTTGTCACATGCACACAATGACCACTCGTTGTCATAAATTCCTGCAACTGCTTCAGAGTTGCCGTTGGCCTCTTGGTCTCCTCTCTGACCAGTTTCCTCCTGACTCTTTCATCCAGTTTGGAGCGACATCCTGATCCAGTGAGGGTCTGTGTTGAACCAAATATCTTCCACTTCTTAATAATAGACTTCACTGTGCTTCTAGGCATTGATAAAACCTTTTTTTTTGTATCCATCTCCTGACTTGTGCCTGTCCACAACTTTATCCCGGAGATCTTTTGACAGTGCCTTGCCACCCATAGTTGATTGTTTGCTTCAGTTGCACTACCAAGGACTGAAATGCTCCAGCAAAGCTCTTTTCATGCTGAGCTAATCAAAATGACCACTGCTGATCACAGCTGAAATTCAAATGGCTTTTTGTGCCATTGAGAAGTCATTTTTAGGAGGGGGGTGATCCTTTTTCCAACTTAGTGATTCTGTTTTTTTATTGTTTTCTGACATGCTGGAGTTAGATCTTTCACTTGGATGTTTTTTTTTTTTTTTGGTTTATAAATACAGCTGGATAAAACAAAAAAAATGTGTCCGTCTTCATTTCAGGCTGCAAAGCAACAAATGTGATAGTTTAGGGGGGGGGGGGGTGATTACTTCCTATACCATCTATAAATCTTATTTTTTCTAGTGTTTTCCATTAAGTACATTCTTTTTTTTCAGACAAGCACATATTTTATTATAATTGTAGCTATAACAGATATGCACAATGGCATGCTATTCAGTGAGGCTGTTGATGAATACCAGCTATTTTTAATGTGCCATCTTGTGATCAAATCAAAGAATCATCAGTGTTTCATTGTTAGAGGATCGAAGGCCCTTGCTAGTGTCCAAATTTGTGTTCAAGATACAGTGATTCGCATCATAGGGAACTAAGAACTATGATGAGACAACCAAAGAGATATAGAAGAGAGAAGAACTTCACCACTACTGTGGCTTCTTGGTTCTCTTATTTCTTTTACTCTTTATGCTGGTCAGTTGCAATTTCCTTTAACCAGAGTGACTGGGCAACCTGTACTTTGGCTCCTGACCTGGATATACCGTACTAAGCATAGGGAGACAACAGGAGGAGCCAGAGAGGAGGAAAAAGAGGGGAATGTTGAGTTCTCCTCAGTTAGAAGTGCTGGGGTAGCACTCAGTGTTCCCTCGCGCAAAGAGACATTCATAAACATACAACCTGTCTCTTTGCTCCCTAATGCACCAGCGCTGAGCAATGACCCTGGGTGAAAACTCTCGAAGAAGAGTAAAAAACACAGCGTCAAAAAATGTCTATGGTGCAAGACAGGCTTTAAAGAGTTTGACAAAATGGCTGGCAGAAGCCCACCTCTAAAGAACGCCTTCAAAAGCGCAACTTAGTCCCTGGTTGCGGCTCCAGCCAGTAGCTAAGTGTCTGAAACACAGTGCCAGGTAACGCGGCATTAGCGTAAAGAATAAGGCAGAGGCCTTTCGGGAGGAGAGCTCTGACTGAGTTGTCAGAGCAGAGTCTGGAAATATGTCAGGGCCGCTAAGTAAGCAGGCTGTACGTTCTGTTCCAATCCTACACACAACACATACGGCACATGAGGGACCGGGTGTGATGCCGGAGCTTCGGCCCTGACTGGTGGAGATGGGGTGAGAGAATACGGCAGAAAGGATGGCGTGAGCAAGTACAGTGGAGAGGATGGAGCACAGAGCGCAGAGTTTTCAGTCATATTATGATCCTGTAACAGGATCTGCACATTTCCATGCCTGTGCTTCAGAGCTCCCCTCCCCCCTCACCTCCACACAGTGCAATTTCAGATCCGGAGGGTACTCATTCCCACAAACACACCCTTACACACTCACTCACACTATCTCTAGCTCTCAAAAACCTGCAGATATAAATGCACGAATGTAGACACATGCATGTTGCGAAAAAGTGAGATTCGCTAATGGCAAATGGGTGCATCAGACATAATGGACATAAACACCCATAAAGGACAACACCAGTCATGAAGCAGATGATGATGCTACTTGGTTAATGCTATTTTTCCCATAGGGATTTTTAAAAAGTCTTTGTTTAAGAGTTTTAAGCCATGAACCAAACCAACCAGCTATGAGATAAATCACAACATTACAAACTCTTATAAAAAAATATTTGAAACTGAGACAAAAGGACAAATGTTCAATTCTGTTTTTCTTAACGTCTTTAATGGGGGAAAATTGTACAGAAACATTTCAGGCACGTTTCACCATCCTCTCCACCTGGGCATTGTACTTGCTGTAATTTGTTGCAGTGCAAAGATGGAGTGTCATTTATATGGGAACTCCTGATGAACTCCTGATTGAAGTTCAATGACACTGAACAAACATGCAAAACAGTAAGAAAGCGAGACAGACTAACAAAAACAGGGAAAGAGGCAAGACAGATAGAGAGAAGGCAGTGGGAGAAAAGACAGAGAGAGAGAGGGATGTGTGAGACAGTAAACATAGAGCGATTGAGACAGACAGATGGAGAAGGCCCAGACGCCACATTCTCACACGGCACCGAGCAAAAGCTGCAGGGGTCAGACAACCGTCTGACATCTTAAAAACTAACAAAATAACATGTCTGTAAAACTGTTGCATGCTGGATCTGTGCTGTACATCAACCGTGCCTGTTTTACAGTCTTTACTGTACCACAAAGTCTTACAATACTAAAGACAGTCAAACAAGTGGACAGATAAGCATCTGTTGCTTTACTGCAGATTTTTAGAACATGATCTCACTTGTAATGCCCAAAACTGAAAAGTAATAGAAGAAAACATCAGTAACTAGGCAAGCGAGTCTCCACTGTGTAGCCATATAAAAACTTTAGAGCTATCTGTCTTTACTTTCAGAGTGTCTAAGAGAGCTGATGAAAACTCATTCTGCAACTTATGCTCATCAAATTAGCAGCTTCTCACAGCTTTTTTGGGCCATTGTGAGACATAACTAGTAACGATATGTAAAAAGAGTGTGCAATGGCTGATATGATACTGATACATTATATGTGTGTGAGTGTGTACAGTATATATATATATATATATATATTATGTATTTGAAAGATTTCTGTATTTGCACTTATTTGATTGAAAGTACAGTAAAAATTGTAATGTTGTGAAACATTATTACAATTCTAAATAAATGTTTTCAATTTTAATATATTTTAAGATTTGATGGCACAGCTGAATTTTCAGCAGCCATTACTCCAGTCTTTAGTGTCACATGAATCCTTCAAATTATTCAAAGCTGATTGGTGCTCTATTTCACTATTAACTAGTTGTTTATTAGCATGCATATTTCTAGCATATTGTCTGTTTATTATTACTTATAAAGCACACATTAATACCTTATTCTGCATGACCATATATTAGATCCCTTAATCCTACCCCATACCTAACTTAATACCCTTAAAGGATAACGCAGTAGCGTCCGCTCTTCTTCTGTGTCAGCCGCGCTGCACGGATGGGCTGTTTTCGTTCAAATCAAAGCGTAAATACACTTAGAAAACGTATCCTTGTGTCGCGGCACTGTACACTGCTTGCGTTCAGCGGATATTCTCCAAAATGGCGCTACAGTGATGCGGAGAGACAGAGGAGACGAATTGTTGAATAAAGTCGTTATTTTTTTTTCTTTGCGTACAAAAAGTATTCTTGTAGCTTCATAATGTTATGGTTGAACCACTGATGGCAGATGGATTATTCTGGCGATGTCTTTCATACTTTTCTGGACCTTGACAGTGTAATTTACTTGGCAGTCAATGGGACAGTCACAAGTCTCCCGGTTTTCATCCAAAATATCTTAAATTGTGTTCCGAAGACGAACAACGCTTTTAGGGGTTTGGAACGACATGGGGGTAAGTGAGTAATGACAAAATGTTCATTTTGGGGTGGAGTATCCCTTTAATAACTACTAATAAGCAGAAAATTAGGAGTTAATTGAGGGAAAAGTCGTAGTTAAAAGTGAACGTGTTCCCTATTCTAAAGTGTTACCAAAAACACTTCTTCAGTGCAGTGTTAAAAACACTTGTACTGCTTAATTTTTGTGTGGAAACCATGAACAGGTATTGTCTAATGTAAATATCAACCAATTAATAGGCCTAGTGGATCTATCAATCTCTCAATCAGCATAAAACTGCAATTTTAAGAAAGTCTCTCATAATTGAAGGATAGATGGAGTGGGTGACACACTTCAGAGCAGAGCTGTGGATCTTGGTCTCAGAGAACAGCAAAGAGGCAGCACATACTCTGAGAAGCTTCTTTACGTCAGCAAGAGTAACAACACAACCCACATTACAGATTTCCCCACAGGCACTGAATGTTGCAAAGCACTGTATCATGGACTCATATACTGTACACACTAATATTGGAGATGTTCACTTTGTTGGACACCTTATGCATAAATTAAGGATGTATGAAAAGTTTGCACATATGTTTACAGAAAATACTCACAGTACTTTCACACTAAAATGATTCCCTAAAAAATACCACAGTTTTTGGAGTAACTTAAGCTATGCTGTAATATATGTAGAAAAAAAAGAGAGGAAAGATTAAGATGCCTTAAACTTCTCCTAAACGTCACACTCCTGTTAAAAAAAAACAGCTAAACAGTAGCAGAGAGAGGAACGCAATTCAAACCGGTTTGACAGAGGGCAAAGTCTGACCCTATGTGAAAAGTTTAGATAGGCACGCGCGCGCGCGCGCACACACACACACACACACACACACACACACACACACAACACACACACACAACACAGATACACACCATTTAAACGAAAATAAAACTAAACAAGCAACAGGCTATGTGAAATTAAACTAATAAACAATAATTATTAGTATTCCTTCTTTTGCGTTACTAGTCCTCTTTTCATTAATCAGGTACAGTGTCATATCTCATTTCAAGAGACTAGATTGTGAGACAAGCTATTTTACTGAAATAGCAGTATACAACTGAAAATCCTTAAAAATATATAATCTCAGGAACAAAATCTAATTCACAAGACTAAATAACAAGCCCAACTTTGCAGCATAAACCTTACAGGAAAAACATGAGTGGCCCATCAACATGTACTTGTACAGAATAACTGTCTGATGTCCACTCTTCAAAGAGTCAACGAGGTGATTTCTGGACACTGAATACACCCACCTTGTGACATTTACAATTAATTGAGGGACAAAACCTCATTTTTATTCTGTGACTGTGTTGCAGGAAGGAAGTGCACATTTAAAGATGACACGGAGAGTACAACATGTAAATGTCACAGAGTCAGTCTTTTTGGTTAAAGGAAATATGACAGCAATACGATGAGCAGACTGACGAAAGCAGGGGTTGTAATCTACTTTGCTTAATGTGAACTGTGCATTCACTAGAAAATCCAACTGGACCTTGATCCTCTGAATTTACTGAGTGTGTGCGTGCATGAGTTATTCGGACTTTGAATGCCAGTGTGTCTGACAAGGATAGCAACTGCAAAATAACTTCTGCTCTGAGTCACCACAGATTTCAGTATTTTCACAACATTGTTATAAACTTATTGCTGCAGGTTGTTACTTAAGATTTTACTTTAAACTAAAGTATATTAAACTAAGGGTGTATTCACACCAAGAAAGTCCGCTAGTTCACTTGCTTTGGTCCGGACCAAATACAATGTTGATTTTTTTTGTTTGGTGTGGTTCGCATTCACACTGCCCTTTTTGCAAGTGAACCAGAAATTGTAAACAAAACCACACGTGTGCTAAAGGTCATCCATTCATTGGACAGAAATTCTCAAGCATACCAGAGTTCCTCTGCAGTTTTTACAGTGTGGTTTAAAGTAAATGTTCAGAAACAGAGAGGAAAGATATTGCTCACACATTGAGACATAAAGATAATGTCCCTCACAATCCCCCACTGCCATTTTCCAGTATGTGAATTTGTTCCATGACGACCAAATAGGCCTACATTAATTTATCTTAATCAGAAGCCAAAAATAAAATAATCTACTGTGTCAAAGCCATTCAATGTCTTTTTACCATCTAATCAAAACCATGTCTAATTCAACAGTGAAGTGAACATGCAACTTTTCATTGATTTCCATTCATTTAACATGTCACAATTATTTCAGAGTTTCAACTTCATCTGCAGTTAAATTCAAAGTGGTTGGAAAGTGCAACAAGCAGGTTGTCACTTTGATTTTAGTTAAAAATCAATTTAACAAAAATTAAACTTTTCTATTTTAGCGAGCTGAAATGTTTACAGGTATAGTAAAGCCCAAAATCATGCTCTTACCTAAAAAAAAAAAAAAAAAAAAAAACGATTTCAATGTCTGTCTGGTTCTGGCTCTGTCCCAGAGTCGAGCTCTTAGGTCAATAGGATCTGTGTATCTTTAGTAGGCTATCAGTTAAACAGAGCGCAACCATAAAAAGCATTTTGGAAATATCAAGATGTTTAATTTGACTCAACTGGCGACTCAGATCGGCTACAGAGCGGTTCTGCCTTGGGTTGCGACATGCCTCTGAACTTTCCGAAGATCGCACCGACCGCCAGACAACAATGCACGAATACATGTATGACTGTTGCCTCTGCTATGTGCAACATCAGTGACGCCGCGGCGTTTCCACACCACTTACGTGATCTCAGTTATTTATGAATAAGCTCCGCGCTTACCTCGTCTACTTCAAGTGGAGGAATAAACTGAAGCATCGGGATGGATCTTTGTTTTATTGTTGACAGCCGGTAGCAATAAAACTCTCGCAGCTGATGAGGAGGAAGGTCGGCAGCGAGTTTGTGGAGAGAAAGGGACAGCAGACTATTCGCGAGCCCGGAGTCAGTCACTATGACCGACACAATCGCCTTCGAAAGCGAACGACGTCGAGAGAGACTTGCGCTTGACTACACAGAGCCTGGCCTCGGAAAAGTCCAACCCTACACACGCAAGCACACCCACCACGCGTCCACCCACTAACTCTCGGGCTGTGGCTCAAATTCTAGCATGCTGCCTACCTAGACAGCGTCACGGGCGCGTTGTGAGACACTTGCATGAGCTGAACTGACGCCGAACGCTACTATGATGAGTAGGTAGCTCAATATGTTTGGAGACACTGCCCTTTTCTATCTGTCTAGCATATAGGCAGCAGAAGTGAGACCGAGAAAAGTGCTTGTAGTCGACATGTCTTGTTTCATCTGAACATAATAGCGCCAGAGGCTCTTAAAAAATGTAACAGGTTTTGGTCAGTGAAAGGAGCTTAGTCTGCAGAAAATGTAAATCGACAACTTCAGTATGTCAAACTAAATTTAATATGAACAGTTTTATTTATTTATTCTAAGGAACTAGTAAAGGAAAATATTAGTTTGATCATTTTAGGGGTTAAGGTTGAGCATGAGGAATGCAGTCAACATGACATTCTGTGTTAAAATTTAGAAAATTGAATGAGATTATTTACTGCCATGCTGTAGGCTAAAAAGTGTTCAAATTATGTTATTATTTTACAATTTCAAACAATGTTGCATGTTTGTGTAATGGGGGGGGGGGTTCATGCTTGTAAAAGTGTTGTGTACAAACTTTGGACACCGCTAAATATAGCATTTTTGATCATTACAAGTTTATCAAAATGTTTTTTTAATGCATACATAAAATAATTATTATCTAAATAAATCTAAAAGATTTCTTAAATGCTTTTATGCCATGAGATACCAAAGTGTACTGTGATACAAATGGTTAAGGCTAAAGAAAACCAAGATGTTCTTCAGTGCATGTAATAAAAATGTTTTTTTTGTGAAGGGTGAACATATTAGAGAGCAATATGCATGCTTGACCCTATAGTTCCCAACAGCTGCATACTGTATGACCTTACCTATGATGCTCTTATAGAAGCCTCAAGCTATCCAACTGCCACCACATGGCAAGGACAAGCACTGTGTGGCTTATAACCGCTTTATACTGTATTCCTGTAAATTAGAATGCCATAATAACAGTTAAAACGTAGACAGTTAAATTAAACAATACAAATCAAATGTATAATAAACAGCTCACAAATTTGTTTTCAACATCATGCCTATATGTCAAGCATATCTGATGCAAAAAAGTAGTCCTTTAAAACGGTCTAAATGATTGCTCTACCAGATATAAATACACATCATTTTAAACTGGACACAAGATGACATATGAGATCATAAAATGGCACACTTCTTTTAAGCAGTGCATCATCCCGGAATAAAATGCTTCACTGTCTGCTCTTATTTTTAGACTTGATCCACTGTATTTATGTGGCGATTAAGCATTATTTCCAAAATAAATACACAATTCAAAACACATAAATAAACTTTACTGTCTCTCCAAGGGAACCAACTAACACAGTTTGCACACTTCAGCAATGCACCACTGCAATAACACAGGGCACGTTTCTATACAGTGTTCATGTACCATCGCCAGTGGATTTGGCAACAAGGCATTACGACGGGCACAATGCTCACCTATTTTAAGTCAGCACAGTGTGCTTAGATTTAGGGCATCCAGTTTAGGATGTTGCCTGTTCGAATGTTAGAGAAGGCCTTGCATATTGCACAAACAAAACAGTGAATTGCACAAAACATAACTTTATTAAACACTAAAGCCATGTACACATCTCACACTTCTCTAGAGCCACGGCTCTCAAATTTCCCACATAAAAACACCACTGGTGAATGTGAGACAAAAAGCAGTGGTGTGAATCCATGTTCCTGTGTCTATCTCCGTGTTGTTATAAATGAGGAGGAGAGAGCGGAGCAGAAGGGTGGTTCTAAATAAAGATTTCAGGTCAAAAACAGGAAATGGCTCAGTGAGCAGTCAAGGTAGGATGGAGTAGTGCTGGCCACTGGGCGGCATCTACAACATCCCCTTTGTTCCCTCACACTACAAGCAAGGAAGCGCAGCACGTCCCATTTCTCTCTAGCTCTCCCCGTGTCTCCCCTTCTCTCTCCCTCCGGATCTCTCCTGCCTTTCTTTATGAAGCCTGTCTTATTCGTTGTGACAGTGTATGATCATTGGTTGTGGGAACCTCCCAACAATTGCCTCTTCAGCAAGAGTGCTGAACATGGCACAACAGTGTGGGCATCCATTCAAAAAGCATATGAGCCGATACCAAATAATGAGCAACTGCTTTATTTCCTGAACTAATTTGCAAATCTTTCATATTTAAAGGGATAGTTCACCCAAAAATAAAATTATCATCATTTACTCAGCCTCATTTAGTTCCAAACCTGTATGAATTTCTTATTCTGAAGAATTGTGTAGCCAAACAGTTGCTGGAAGCCATTGACTTCCATAGTATTTTTTTTATACTATGTAAGTCAATGGCTACCAGCAACTGTTTGGTTGCACACATTCTTCAAAATATCTTCTTTTGTGTTCAACAGAAGAAAGAAACTCATACAGGTTTGAAACAACTTAAAACTTAACTGAGAATTAATGATGACAGGATTTTCATTTTTGGGTGAACTATCCCTTTTAAACTGAAAAACAAACAAACAGAAAACAAAGCAAGAACAAACAAACAAACAAAAACTCTTAGTAAAGGTATGTTTTATTACATACAGTCTTGAAAATAAAGGTTCCAAAAGGGGGTTTTCAGAAGAACCATTTTGGGTTCCCCAAAGAACCTTTAACTGAACTTTTTTTTTTTCTTAGTATAAAGTACATTTTTTAAAAATCTAAAGAACATTTTACCCCTATAAAGAACCTTTAATGGAAAGATTCCATGGATGTTAAAGGTTCTTTGTGGACCCATACATGCCAATGAAGAACCTTTATTTTTAAGAGTGTACATATGAATATGTATTGATAATTATTAAGGGACAGTTCATCCAAATGTTAAAACTCTGCCATCATTTACTCACCTTCATGTTTTTTTTTTTTTGCCATAAGGAAAGTCAATGGGGTCCAAAACTCCCTGTACAAAAAATCCTGCGACATTTTCCAAAATATCTTCATGATTCCACAGAAAAATTAAAGTCATACAGTTTGGGAAGTGTATATAGGGTGTATATAAGTGAAAATAGGGTGAGTAAATATTGCCAGAATTTTAATTTATGTGTGAACTGTCCCTTTAATAGAAAAGCCACAGATCAACAGGTCATGTCTGACTGAGGAAAAACGTGAAGCCCTCCACTCCATGATATGATGATAGATATTTGGTGTTGATACCGCCAAAAGTGGTGTGAAATCACGCTGTTCTATTACACACACAGTCATGCAAACAAAAGAGCTGCTTGATTGCAGTGCTGTTAATTACAGGCCTCTTCAGGGTCCCAGTTACACAGACACACAGGGTTCTGGTGCAAGCAGAAAAAGCCTCAACTAAACTCCTGCTAAACCCTCCCCTCCACACCAGTCCACTCCACTCCTCCTCTACACTCCGTTGAGTACCCTTGGCACGTCTGACTCCCTCATTATCTAATTTGGCTCATTATCATGCAGACACACTTCAGCAGGAGGTGCTCCCTCATCTTAACGTCATAACTGATTGCGGCCATCGATAAATAGCTGTTTAAATCAATGGCCTGGAAGAATCCCATACAGCAATAATAATAATAATAATGTTTTACGGCCAAAATATACATTAAATATATGCTAAATATATGATGTAAACAGTAGAGCTCAATGAAATTTAGTTTTGAAACTGAAAATATATTTAGTTTCAACCTTCATATACCAAAATATATTTCAGAGGGCAAGAAAATTTATTTTCCTTACAGTAACCTACATTTAAACCTAATTTATTATTTATTTTTATTCAAATGTGTTATATGTTCACACGTTACTGACAGCAAATCTTTTTTTTTCAAATATGACATATGCATATGTATTTTATTTATTTTATTTTTTTGATTGAAATATATGGAGGGCAAAATATTTATTTTTAAATGCTTTAAAAAATATTTGTATATTTTTAAAATACATTTTCAGAAATATATAAAGACTGCCAAAAATATATTGGTCGAACTGACTTCCATAGTTTTTATTTTCCATACTATGGAAGTCAATGGCTACCAACAACTGTTTGGTTACCAACATTCTTGCAAATATCTTATTTTGTGTTCAACAGAAGAAAAAACTTATACAGGTTTGGAACACTGAGGGTGAGTTCCATTTTTGGGTGAATTATACCTATAATATTGTTGTGGAAATCGTAATACACTTGTTTCAATATTTTACGATGAACAGAAAGTTCAAAATAACAGCATTTATTTGAAAGAGAAATCTTTTGTAACATGCCTTTACTGTCACTATTGATCATTTAATACATCCTTGCTAAATTAAAGTATTAATTTGAATTCAAATAAAAAAATTGGCCGTTAAGTTTCTGTGTAACTACATACGTTTCGCATATCCTTCCTTGTCTCATGACTCACGAGGCTGAGCATGTTAAAACATGTTTCAATAGTACTGGGGTCGAAAAAAAAAGTACTATTCATTTCTGTAAAACAGAAACATTTATGAGTTACAGTTAAGTTTGATTATATGCATCTATCAGTTCAAACTGTCTGTTTGAATCTATTTAAAACTGATTCAGTGACTTCTCATGACTCAAAAGAAAGCCATAAATTCTCTGACATTGTTCATAAAAAATATATGCAAGTAAATATTGCTGTATACTATGCAGTGGTATATTGCAAATTATAACAATCTAAAATATTTTTTCCTTTTTTCATTTAGAGTAAATCAAGTTTTGATATATTTTACTGTTTTAGTTATTTAAAAATGCTATATTTAATTTAAAATATTTGCCAGTAATGGCTGTTGAAATGGATGGTGCAGTAAAAAAATCATCTTGAAAAAATATTTTCTTGGAGATTTTCTAGATTATTTTGCCCAGCCGTAGTGGCCAGGGAAGGTGAGAAGTTAAAGCCGGTCTGAAATTCGATTCCCTTTTGTTCTTCATTTATTTATTTTTTGCCGTGGTCGGCCCATGTCTGAGATGCACCACGTGGCCAGGCTGTCAGACAAGCATGACATGAATCTCCACTACATGCGAATCCAGCTGCCCACTTTCCCTATGGTCAGCGTTATAGCATTTCCCTCCTGTGCCGCCTCCACATCAGAATCACTCAGACCCTCACAACCCACCTCCTCTTACTGCATACATGTGCAGAGCAATGCTACAAACCCTGAGTCATGCAACATTTCAGAAAAAGAAACCAGGAGGGAAAACTGCGAGGTATGAGAATGTGTGTATGTAACACTCTTACCTAGCAGGAACTGGGAAGGTAAAGGAGAGGACAAGATAAAGTGCGTAAACACAAAGAAAGCAGATATTTTATTATAGGGATCATCTTAACACGAGCAAGTAAGCCTACTAGCAATGCTGTGATAACAGTTATTTTAAAATAAACAGAAAATGTTTTGGCTTGATTACAATCAGCATCTCAATAGTAAGGGAACAGAAGATAAATGAAAAAGGGTTATTGTAAGTCATCCATCACTGCTCTCCCTAAGGTGCTGTGTATTAAGCAAAGAACAACAGCCCGTGCTACGAGGCGTGCTGTGCTTTAAGAAAAAAACTGAACGAAGGCTAAACTTTGTGTACACACTTGTGTTTTATCCCATTTCCATGGTGATTATGCAGAACAATATTGATTTAACACAGTGTTTTCCAACCCTCCTCCAGACATTAGTAAGTTTGCACGTCTCACATGAACATACGCTCACATAAATACACTTACACACCCCGGCTGGAGCAAAACAAACGCAGTGATGGTTGTGGTTTTGGAAGTGGACTCCATATATGACAGGACATCATACATCATGCTGTTTTTCTCTTTCATTCTGTGACTCTCCTGGCTGGGGCTGGAGAACTTCAAAACGCTCAAGATGTGTTTATTGGGAGCCAAATTTTTGAGTGGACACAAAGACCCAGAACAAGCAGAAAGGTCTGACATTAATGGCATGAAGTTTTGGCACAGAATATATTCAATAAAATCCTGCAGGAAAAGGAAGATATTTCATTAAAGGTTGGTGCCACGACTAAAAGGAAATGCTCTCTGGAAGGATAAAAAGATAATAATGCAACATGAATAAGAAGTAAAAGGGTCAATGACATGACACGTCTATTAATTTATTTACAATTCTGTAACTCATACATGCAAATGACTTGAATGACTATAATTTTCATTTGAATACATAAAAATTAATGTTGAATCATTTTTGGGGGCATAAGGTCTTAAATGTCAGTGTGATTCAACTCATAAATAAAAAACTAATTAAAAAGATGAAACCATATTAAGCATAATCTTTTTATTATTATATCTTAGAAAATGCAGGGAAAAAAACAGGAAAGATATCAGTAGAGGACCCTTGTTAAAGTGATGTGACATGTGGCCAAGTATGGTGACCCATACTCAGAATTAGTGCTCTGCATTTATCCCATTCAAAGTGCACACACAAAGCAGTGAACACACACCCGGAGCAGTGGGCAGCCATTTTTTTTGCTGTGGCGCCCAGGGAGCAGTTGGGGGTTCGGTGCCTTGCTCAAGGGCACCTCAGTCGTGGTATTGAAGGTGGGAGAGAGCGCTCCCCCCACCGACAATCCCTGCCGGTACGAGACACGAACCCGCAACCTTTGGGTTGCGAGTCCGACTCTCTAACCATTAGGCCACGACTCCCCCCCCGTCAATAAGTCAAATATCTAAAATACCTAAAATATCAAATAATTTGACCTTTTTAATGTCAAGGCAAAGTTAGTTTAGGTTGTAAAATGTCACGTGGTAATTCATTATATTTGTTAAAAAAAGTTTTACCTTAAAAATATTTAAAAGTACTATTGAAAACAAAGATTAAGATGTATTTTGATGTTTTACTTGAGATGGCCACACCACATTAAATATTAGATTTCATATCATTACATTTAAACTTTTCTTGGTCCACATGATAAGTACATTTCTAAGCACTTGTGTTTTAAAGAATATTTTTTAATGTTGTTGTTTTTTTATGGTCATGGACACTCTTATTTGTCATTGACACACACGTTCTCTGAGTGTGTTTGTGAGTGTGTCCACTGGTTCCATCAAAACGTAATCACGTGTATTTGTGAGTACATGGGTGAGCACGAAAACTAAGCAAGTCTTTCTGGTGTGTGTCTGTGCACTTAATGCTCAATGAATTATTGCATTCCTATTGTGCTACTCATAGACTCACGACTACTGTAACAGTACCAAACCCATGTTGGGAGAGACGCGGTAATTGCAGAAAACAAGTAAATTTTTACAGAGGTCACACTTGACGGCAAACATTTCCCTATCATGACTTGTCTTTTTTTCTCTGTCTGACTAACATTCCAATGTTGGACACTGCACTGTATACAAACTTTGAAACGGTTTTCTCTAAACATATCTGATATTTGTCTTTCTCATATCAAGCAGTTGTTTGATGGGTTACAGTTGACAACAGGCAGCACCACTGATTAAAAAAGCTTGAATTTATGAATATTAGTCATAGCTGAAGATGGCCTGAGTCATAAAAACAACAATTCACCAACATGGCTAAGTTTTCTCCTACATGGCTTCAAACTAAAAGACATGACAGACAGAAGACGAAGAAGAAGACAAAAACAGCAGGTTTCAAATGAAAAAGATCGAATGTCTTGATGAAAAAAGCAATCATTTTGGTATTTAGGGCTTCTGCATGCCAGCACCTCCGTATTCAACATGTCTCTTGTGTTTTCAAAATTGTGGGCTCCTAAAGAATGTCTCAAATCCCAATTTCCATGTTCTTCTTTTTTTCCTCTATTTAATTTTGGTATTTTGTGGTCCACTGCTTAAGTTATTTTAGTTTCTGTTTACTTGCTGAAAACACTACAGCATTTGTTGCCATGTCTGCTCCCTCTGAAATGGCCTGTTGAAGAGAGTAAAGCCACAGATGTCACTAAGAACATCAAACACAGAAAAATGAAAGGCACCAGAGTGCTTAGGGTTATGGGTAATGAAATTATTGGACGGCCCTGGACCGAAGAAACCGCTGAGATGTCACTTGGGGTTAGAGCTACACCAATAATCACTGATCACAGTGTGATGTTTTCATACCAGTATCAATATTAGCCAAATTCAGAGTTTGATGACCCTATTTATGTCCTGTAAAACAGAAAAATGAGACAATAATTACATATTTGCAGTCCAGACTCCCTTGAGCCAGGACATTTATGGATACATTGTTCAGCCTGGTCAGTGTGGTTGTTTGAGGAGCACAGTGGAGTGATCTTTGCGGTGGGTGCATATGAGGAGTCTGTTTACAATGGATGGAGGAAGACCCCTATGGAGAGAGTTTGCTGCTCCAATAACTAAGGTCCAGACACACAACTCTACAACACAAACACAACATTAAGGTCACTGTGAACATCGTGCTGAACAAATAATGAAATGTTCATTTTAGTCAGAATTATTGAGCTCCCGTTAGACGTGCATGTGTGCGCCGGTACTTGTTCAGTGAAGTCTGTGAAGTTTAACTGAGACTAGCTTGGTGCCAGGATGATTCTTTATTCAAAATGAAAATATTGCTGTTGCTTTCTAACATTTACAGATAAGGATAAAACTGTAAAATGTAAGTTATGCAAAACAGGTCTCAAATCATGCTTTTTTTTTCCTTCTAAAAACTTCTTGGAATCAACTGTTGAAATTGAGAATTCTGATATTAGAATAGAACATGTTATTTAGGTAGCAATGTTCTTTTGCAGCAACACCAATGGTAACATCCTAAACTGTAAAATGACCAAAAAAATACAATTTAAACAACTTTACAGTTTGAATACAAATTTTGAAGAAAAAAAAAATTATAAAATGATAAAACTCAAATTTTAGCCTAATAAATGATGAACAAAGTATAACACAGTATAAACAGTAAATTGTGTACTACTATTATTAGGGCCCGAGCACCGTTGGTGTGAGGACCCTATTGGAATTGCTACGTTTCTTATTATTCTTCTTCTTCTTATTCTTCTCCAAAAGTGACTCGCATTTTTGAGGCGACTAAACATCTCAAAACTCATGGAAACTTACAAAGGTTGTCAGAACTGGCGAAAATTTACATCTGATATGGGTTTCAGAGGTGGGTGTGGCAAAACGGCTCGATAGCGCCACCTGTAAAATTTCGACGGAGTGCACCTCGAGCTACGTTTTACGTACATGTACGAAAATCGGTACACATATGTAACACACCATTGCCTACAAAAAAGTCTCTTGGTACAAAACCCAAAACCCAACAGGATGTACGTTATTTTCAATTTACTGTACAATTTTTGTGCAGTTTTGACTATTTCCAGGCCTACTTTGACAGACTCCTCCTACAGTTTTAATTGGATCATCTTCAAATTTGGTGAGGGTCATCATAAGGCCTTTGTGACGTTAAATTGCGAAGATTTTGAGTTTTCATCAAGGGGCGTGTCCTTGGCGGCCTGACAAAGTTTGATGTTTCGCCATGAAACAGGAAGTTACTGTAACTCAGGCAAGCAAGGTCCGATCTGCCACAAACTTCACACATTTGATATGTGTTATGTCTTGAACAAATACCCATGCCCAAATTCATTTATACTCATAGCGCCACCTGCTGGCAAGAAGAAGTGACATGCTTAACACTGTTATGGACTCCTCGGAACATATTAAAAAGCATCAGCAAGTGTAAAATAGGCTAGCAACATGCTAGAAACATACTAAAGCATGCTAGCAACACTTAGCTAATTTGCTAAAGCATGCTATTAATGCAGTGAAACAAAAAGTTACTGTAACTCAGGTATGCAGGGTCCAATCTGCCCCAAACTTCACATATTTGATAGGTGTTATGTCCTGAACAAATACCCATGCCCAAATTCAGTTATTCTCATAGCGCCACCTTCTTGCAGCAGGAAGTGACAGGTGTTAGCACTTGTGATGGACTCATAGGAACATATAAAAAGCCTCAGCAAGTGTAAATAGGAGTAGCAAAAAGTTAGAAACATACCGAAACATGTAGCACACTTAGCTAGTGAATATGGGTGAGCTATTTTTTTTAAAATGCCCAGGAACAACAAGACGTTACGCTAAACTCAGGATTTGCAGTCTGTCCAATTCTGCCCCAAACTTCACCCGTTGTGATAAGGTGTTATGTCTTGAACAAAAACCCATGCCCAAATTCAGTTATAGTCATAGCGCCACCTGCTGGAAACAGGAAGTGACATGCTTAACACTGTTATGGACTCCTAGCAACATATTAAAAACGTCAGCAAGAGTTAAATAGGCTAGCAACATGCTAGAAACATACTAAAACAAGCTAGCAACATTTAGCTAAGTGTTAAAGCATGCTATTAATGCAGTAAAACAGGAAGTTGCTGTAACTCAGGTATGCAGTGTCCAATCTGCCACAAACTTCACACGTTTGAAGGTTGTTATGTCTTGACAAAAACCAATGCCCACATTCAGTTATTTCATTCTTGCGCACTCTATGGCAACAGGAAGTGACATGTTCTAGCACTGTTATGGACTCTAGGACATATTCAAAAAGCACAGCAATGTGTAAATAGGGCTCAGCAACACGCTAGTTAGAAAATATGAAAACTGCTAAGCGAAAACTTAGCTAAGTGCTAAGCAGCTATAATGCAGATGAAACAAGAGTAAGTTACTGTAACTTAGGCATGCAGTGTCCAATCTGCCCAAACTTCACACGTTTGATAGGTGTCATGTCCTGAACAAATACCCATGCCCAAAATCAGTTATACTCATAGCGCCACCTGCCGGCAAGAGGAAGTGACATGCTTAACAATGTTATGGACTCCTAGGAACATATAAAAAATCATCAGCAACTGTTACATAGAAACATATTAAAACAATGATAGCAAAACTTAGTTTAAGCTGCGTACAAGCATGATGATTTAATGCAGGAAAAAAGGAGTGTTGTAACTCATGGCATACAATCCCAATCTGCTAAACTTCACATGTTGAGTAGAGTCTGGCCTTTCGGAACACATCTACATGCCCGTTTCAGTTATAACATAGTCGCCACCCTGCTTGGCAACAGGCAGTGGAAATGCTTTTAAAACACGTTATGGACTCCTAGGAACATAATTAAAAAATGTCAGCAACTGTTTCTAGGCTGGCCAACTTGTAGGAACATGACTTCAAATGCTAGCAGTCAATTAGCGAACGTGCAAAGCATGATATGAATGCAGTGAAATGAGGAAGTACTGTAATCAGGTAGGAACCTAGTGTACCAAGCTGCCCAAATTAACAAGTTTGATTTAAAAGTCTGGATGAACAATCTAAATGCTCGTTTGGTGTTTTAACGATCATATTGCGCCAACTGCTGGAAACTAGGCGAAGTTACACGTTTCGCATGTTATTGGGACTCCTAGGAAAATATTACAAAGTGTCAGCAAGTGAAATAGGATAGCACAGCTAGAAAAAAATACCTAAAAAATGCTAGCAACTAGCTTAGCTAAGTACTAACGTGCTATAATGCACGTGAAATAAGGACGTTACTGTAATCAGGCATGCATGTCCGATCTGCCCCAAATTTCACACGTTTGATAGGTGTTATGTCATGAACAAAAACCCATGCCCAAATTCAGATATTCTCATAGCGCCACCTTCTGGCAACAAGAAGTGACATGTTTAGCACTGTTATGGCCTCCTAGGAACATATCAAATGTCAGCAACTTTACATCGGCTTGGCAATATACTGAACATACAAAAAACGATAGCATCCACTGAGATAAGTGCTAAAGAGGCTATTAATGCAGTGAAACAGTACATTGATGTAACTTAGGCATGCAGTGTCCAATCTGCCACAAATTTAACAATTTTGATAAGAATCATGTCCTGAACAAATCTACGTGCCCGTTTTCGGTTATAGACATAGCGCCACCTGCTGGCAACAGGAAGTGACATGTTTAGCACTGTTATGGACTCCTAGGAACATATTAAAAAGCATCAGCAAGTGTTAAATAGGCTGGCAACATGCTAGAAACATAATAAAACAAGCTAGCAACACTTAGCTAAGTGCTAACGCATGATATTAATACGGCATGCAGGTGTACCCATCTGACCCCAAACTTAACATTTGAGAGGTGTTATTCCTGAACAAATATACCCCTGCCCAATTCAGTTAACTCAGAGCGCCCACCTGCTGGACAACCGAGGATAGTGAATGCTTAACACTGTTATGGACTCTAGGAACCTTATTCCAACTCGCAGCAAGTGTAAAATATGCTAGCAACACACTAGAAACATGCGGAAACATGCTAGCAACACTTAGCTAAATACTAAAGCATGCTATTAATGCAGAGAAACAGGAAGTTACTGTAACTCAGGCATGCAGTTTCCAATCTGCCCCAAACTTCACACATTTGATAGGTGTTATGTCCTGAACAAATACCCATGCCCAAATTCAGTTATTCTCTTAGCGCCACCTTCTGGCAATAGGAAGTGACATGCTTAACACTGTTTTGGACTACAAGAAACAAAATAAAAATCGTCAGCAAGTGTTTCATAGGCTGGCAACTTGCTAGAAACATACTAAAACATGCTATCAACATTTAGCTAAGTGCTAAAGCATGCTATTAATGCAGTGAAAGAGGAAGTTTCTGTAACTCAGACATGCAGTGTCCAATCTGCCCAAAATTTAACAAGTTTGATAAGAGTCCTGTCCTGAACACATCTACATGCCCATATTCGGTTACAGTCGTAGCGCCGCCTGCTGGCAAGAGGAAGTGACATTTTTAGCACTGTTATGGACTCCTAGGAGCAGATTAAAAAGCGTCAGCAAGTGTTAAATAGGCTGGCAACATGCTAGGAACATGCTAAAACATGCTAGCAACACTTTGCTAAGTGCTAAAGCATGCTATTAATAAAGTGAAAGAGGAAGTTGTTGTAACTCAGCCATTCAATGTCCGATCTGCCCCAAACTTCAGATGTTTGATAGGTTTTATGTCCTGAACAAATACTCATGCCCAAAATCAGTTATACTCATAGCGCCACCTGCGGGCAAGAGGAAGTGACATGCTTAACAATGTTATGGACTCCTAGGAACATATTAAAAATCGTCAGCAATTGTCAATTATAGTTGCTAGAGCCCAGAAACCTACTGAAAAAATCGTTGAAAACACTTAGCTCAAGTGCAAAGCTGCTATTAATGCAGTGAAACAAGAAGTTACTGTAACTCAGGAATGCAGTGTCCAATCTGCCCCAATCTTCACACATTTGATAGGTGTTATGTACTGAACAAATACCCATGCCCAAATTCAGTTATTATCATAGCGCCACCTGCTGGCAACAGGATTATTTTGAGGAAATGATTAGCACTGTTATGGACTCCTAGGAAAATATTAAAAATCGTCAGCAACTGTTTCATAGGCTGGCAACTTGATAGAAACATACTAAAACATGCTAGCAAAACTTAGCTAAGTGCTAAAGCATGATAATAATGCAGTGAAACAGGAAGTTGTTGTAACTCAGGATGCAGTGTAACAATATGCCCGAATCTAACATGTTGATTCAGTCGAACAGACACATCTACATGCAAAGATTCAGTTATAGTCATAGCGCCACCTACTGTCAATAGGAAGTGACATGTTTAATACTGTGATGCACTATTAGCAACACAGTAAATTATGCCATTGTGTGCTAAACATGTTAGAAATGTGCTCAAACATGCTATCAACACTTAGATAAGTGCTAAAGCATGATATTAATGCAGTGAAAGAGGAAGTTGTTGTAAATCTTGCATACAATGTCTAATCTGACTCAAACTTCACATGTTTTATGAGAGTCCTGGCCTGAATTTATATAAAAGCCAATATTCAGTAATAATTATAGCGCCACCTGCAGGCAACAGGAAATGACTTGTTTCACACTAACTAAAAACATGCAATATCCGATCTGCCCCTAACTTCAAGTGTTTGGTAAGAGTCCTGGCCTGAAAACATCTAAAGGCCAATATTCAGTTATAATCACAGCGCCACCTACTGGCAACAGAAAATTACTTTTTTTACACTAACTTAAACATGCAATGTCCAATCTGCCCCCCCAAAAGTCATCGTTTGATAGGAGTCCTGGCCAGAACACATCTTAAGGCCAATATTCAGTTATAATCATACCTGCTGGCAACAGGAAATGACTTTGTATAAACTAACTAAACCTGCCCTGTCCAACTGCAAACAAAAGATAACATGTTAGTAAGGCATGTATTGGCCTGAAGACCATGACTTGTCACCTGTCTCTTGTAATAATTATAGTCCACCATGTTGGCACACAAAGACCTAGCCATGAGATTTTACACTAACTCAAACATACCATGTCAATCTGCACCAAACTTCACTTGTTTGATAAAAGTCCTGGCCTGAAGACATCTACATTGTAAAAATATCCAGTACCCACTTATAGTCATAGCGCCACCAGCTGGCAGCAGGAAGTCTGGCACATGTGAATGACTTTGACATATTCCTCCTATATTTACCACTTATAGATATTGCCCAATGTTTGCTGTTTTCCTAAAGCCACCGGGTGGCGGTGAGCCAGGGTGCGAGGGCCCGTTCATCGCTGCATGCAGCTTTAATTATTATTATTATTCATTTTATTTAAAATATTTTTCTATCTTGTCTTCTGTTTTCTATTTTCATAATATATCCTGAAATTCATTTATTTTGTGATGGAACGTAGGAATTTTCATACGCCATCGTCAGCATCATGATTATTCAGAAATACCATTTAAAATGTTTATTTTCTGAACATAACATGTTTTTTATTTTGTCAATGTGAAAACAGTTGCTGTTTAGTCAATTTTTGTGGAAACTCGGTGAATTCTTCTTTTAGGATTAGTGGACGCGTACGAAAGTTCAAAAGATACATTATACATACATAAAGGTAAACATCATGTATGTTTTACTGTAACTTGTGATCATTTTGTGTATCCTGAGAATAACTGTAGTTCATAAACCTTTTTCAAAAAAATTGTTATGCACTATTCATGGTTATAGCAGGGCCTTTAAATCTCTACATATCGTTCCTTTCTGTGTGACTAACATGTCTCAGATCCTACTCACACAACGCCATCTGAATAATTGATTTTCAGCATGCACTTCTTTATAATGTGCACTCGCTTAAACAGTTGATACGAATAAGCTCTCCTTCGGGTAATATCAGCTCCCTTTTCCCTATCTTTTACTCTCCTGGGTACAGACACACACAAACACACATTAGGCGGCTGTACTCTGTGTCGACTGCATATAGGGCTTTCTCGCAGCGGAAGAGGAAAAGCGTTGGCCATCACAGCTGTTCCCATATGCTTTAGCCCATTTGACGACAAGCAACAGAGAACATAAAACAAATAAGCACTCCCCCTCCCCCTCTTCGCCCCTTTCCATTCCTCCATTCCTCTCCAGTAGCACCACTACCACATTATGAACCGTTCGCTCTGCCTCTGCTCCCTCACACCACACACACACACACACACACACACACACACACACACACACACACACCCCTTCTGTCCTCATTCCCTCACCCCTCCTTACATCATCACACACAAACACCAAGTCCTTTGTCCACATTCACTTGGCAAAATATATATTCTGCACTAAGAGCAATTAGGAGTCTAGCCAGAACAGTAGTAGGAACAGTAGACAACTCATGATCTGCTGAAACAAACCAATAACTAAACAAATCAAACTAAATCTCCATACCAGCTTATCATTTTTGTTGTTGTTGTTGTTGAGATTCACTTGTTGAGGAACTAAGGTAAACACATTATAACAAGTCTAATCTGTCAACATAAATTTGGGAAAGACAGTCTGAATAGTTGAGGCTAAAAGAATATAAACTTTTACACAGACCATGTCCCGACAATGGCTGCAAAAAATCACATATATTCAGCAAGTGCGTAGGCCCAGGCTTAATGTAAACACTGAGAGCAGTGAGACAAGACATTATTTTAACTGGCATGGTAAATATAACATTGGGTCGAAACATTGAAAGCATTTTAAATGCTTCTTGCCCAGTCTAAGGCAGACATATTGCTAGTCACACAAGATACAGTAAGAGTTAGGTGAGACACAAATATACAAAGGGTCAAAACTCTGACAATATTAGTATAATAAATGTAAAAAATTTCATATCGATTGATAAACGATAAAGTACCAATATATTGTGTACCCATAGTAGGATGTTTGATATTGACCAAAAAAAAACAAAAAACGCAATATTGAAAATCTAATGATTGTAAAAATAAATAAATAACCAGATAATATACTTTAAATCTAAAAAACACCAGTAGGTGGCGCCAAGTCACAGTCATAATGAGACATTGAGTCATTCATTTAAATGATTTGTTCATATAGCTGATTCATTCAGGAAAGAAGAAAATGGTTCGGTGAGATGAATCCGAAATCACATACTGTCACAATAGGTACTACGTTTGAATTTCAACTTACTTTGTAACCGTTAAAATGTTGTTCTTATAGTATGAATATGGGTAATATGAACGGAAAATTAAGACATACTACATCCACCATGTTGTTACTGTCATATGACCTACCAGCGTAAATTGTGTTTCTTCACTGTCATTAACAAATCCTCTCCCTGGACCATGGGATAAACACTGTAAATCATTATATGCACACTTCGGAATCCCAACAGAACTATTATGTCATCCGGGTACTTTACTGTTTTTTGAATACTATGAATTCGGACATACTACACTTTCGGAATACTGTTTTTAACTTACTATACAGTAGGGAAGTATTCGATTTTGGACATATCAGCTGTCTTTATGGAGAGGTTAAGGAATCGCTGACCAACCAATTGTCAAAACTTTGTAATCAGTAAGGAAATTATATGTATGTGTAGGGAGAAAGCCACAAGGTTTCTGCTGTGGATTGGTTAAAAAATTATTTCATGGCGAAATAGAGCTGAAAACAGAGCATACTACAGTATTGTGTCTAAAATATACGTTAAGAAGGTATTAATGTTTATTGAACCTGGTTCAATAGTACTGTCAAACGATAATCGCGGTAATTGATCAAAATAAAGTTTTGTTAATTAATATAGGCCTATAGTGTATTGTGTATAGATATTATGTATCTATAAAATCCACAAATGCGTATATATTAAGAAAAAATGTTTTGTTTATATAGAAGATAAACAGTATATTTATAATAAATTAGAATATGATATAAATATTATATAAATGTAAAATTATTTAAATAGATACATGCAGTTTGGTGTGTGTACATAAATATATTTATATAGATATATATATATATACAACATCATAAAATACACAAATACATAAATAGGCCTATTGAATAAACAAAAACTTTATTTTGAGGCGGATTAATCGTGATTAATCATTTGACAGCACTAGTTGTCAATCAATATCACATTTGCAATCAAGCTGATAAAAAGCAGCACTCTTGCCTGTGTGATATTGTTTAGCTATGATACACATATAAAAACAACTCATAGTGGGTAATTTTTGCCCCCATATCTTGAATTTTGGGTGTATTTTTGTTTGGTTTTTACAAAGCGATGGACATTACATGATAATGATTAGCTCACACATCATTAAAACAACAATTACGATATTATCGAAGACAACACATATCGCACAACCCTAATCCACAGTGAAAATGATAAACAATTTTTGGTTTATTTCCAGGTTTAAATTAGTCTTTGAATCCTACATTTTCAATGTAATCTCTGACTTTTGAACCCACTACAGGTTTGTAAAAAGACAAAGATTGAGTGTGGTGGTGCCCTGTCTGTATGTGGAACAGTAAGTAAACTTTATTATACTGGACAGCATGAAGAGGATTAAACAGAAATACAATATGTGTCTCCTAACAGAGCTTTAAGGTGCTCACTTTCCCAACAGCCAGAGGACAATAGGGAGGAGCAGTGCCTGTCAAACATCAGGTCACAACACTGACAACCCACCCAATCTCCACGAGCAGGAGGGCGTGAATCTCATATGGCACACAGTGCCCACAGCCTTTCTCACACTCAGCCATGATTTTGACCCTGACACGCTAGGTGAACGAGTCGGATTAGATATCAAGCATCTGTTTGATGAAACGGTGAAGGCGTCTGAATGGCTTGCGTCTCTCTGAGACAGCTGCTGTGCTATATTAGAGCTACTGTAGATGCTCCAATAGTTCACACCTCGACAGTGAACATAAGATAATAATACAAATATAAAAATACGTTTCTCTCATTACCTTCATCGTTATCAGTAGTCTTCAACCATTTTCAGGCCATAGGACTCTAAGTTGATATGCTACATACTGTAAGAGTGTTGTATGGTATATGAAAAATGCCACATCAATGTATTTATATACTTTGCTATGATGCTTACATTACATTTTACATTTACTAAAGACATACGTTTTTGTGTTGGTGTGACATTTTGTGTTGGTTTTGTGACAGTGAAACATTTTGCTGAACTTTAATTGTAACTTTTAATGAATTAAAAAATTTTTTTAATTCAAATTCACTTTTGTCTTGTATTATTTTTTTCTACAAAACAATAATTTAATTTAATTTAATTTTTACAATACTCATTGTTCCAAAGCAGTTTTACAGACAACAGAAAAATAGAGACCAAATACTTGGAAGACTACCTGTTGAAGACCCTTAAGACTCTTTTTTTAAATGAAAAAAGTATCAGTGCTGTTAAAAAAAACTATCAATATACTTTATCAATTTAAGAAAATAGGCTGTCAGGCCATCAAGAAGGTTCGAAAGACCACTGCTTACAAGAGTGAACTTGCTTCCACACGTCTGCTTCATTGTTTCTATGTTAACTAAGAGGCCTTTTTGTACAAGGTAGTTATTTTACAGCTTCTGGCAGCAGGAGAAGAGAAGTTGGCTCAATGCGGTGTGATAATATACAGTTTTATAATAAGAGTCGAGTCGACTTTGCTCCACTCCACAGACATAATGAGGAGGCTGGATGAGAGGGCCAGGCATGTGAGAATGTGCCCTTTATTCCTGCAGCTCAGAGCCTCACTGAAGCCTCTGTTGTGCGGGCCTGGCATACATTTATGACACAGGGCAGCAAACCAGCATCGGTTCTGTGTCTTTGACTACAACATGGGGCTCAGATGTTAGCACATAGTGCACACTGTGCAACGAGCCCACAGCAGTTAATCAGCTGATAATTACCCCGCTGGGGTAAACACAATCACGACCACAGGCACCAGAGCGACTGTGGAATGACAAGACGTTTATTATTTAAGCACTCTGATAAGGTACCAAGCGTGCAAAGTAATGACACCTTGTGAAAACATGGTATAAATTGCAACTAAGGCTGCACATAAAGACATATCAGGAGTCGGTGGCAGAAAATAATAAGCTGAGGTTTGTAACTTCTTGTGTGAGAGGTTGGGGTTTGATCTTGCATACTGTACTCAGTGTCCTGCTGCATGTCTGATAAGATCCCCGAGACAGACACACCCCCGGATTCTCCTCATCTATTATTCAATAATACCAACAATTCACAGCACAATCAGACTAGAGAAGAGACCATTTGAAAAGCAACAACAACACCATGTCTCTGACATACAAAGAGATCAGGCAGGATAGAGGACTTTAATGTCTTCTGTGCATAATGAAACGAACCAATGATAATAGATCAATAAACATTATTGTGGAATGGTTTCCAATTAGTAATCTCTGGCATGCAAAATCTTGAATTAAATTTATCCTTGATGATACTGTCTCCTTAATATGTAGTATATGTATTTAATATGTATTTAAAGGGGTCATATGATGCTTTTTTAAAGATCATTATTTTGTGTATTTGGTGTAACAGAATATGTTGACATGCTTTAATGTTCAAAAAACAAAAATTTTCAAATACTGTACATTATTGTAAGTCCTCTATGTCCCGCCTCTCTCAAACGCTTAGTTTTCTACTAAGTCCCTCCTTCCGACAAGCGCTGTCTGCTCTGATTGGCCAGCTGACCCTGTGAGTTGTGTTTGGCCGAACATTTCAAGCATGTGTTGGAAATGTAACGCCCCTTACCATAATCGCGATGTAAATGTAAAGACAGAGCTCAAAAGGGGAACAGAGTCTCGTGACAGACACAGTGATGAATATGTGGTGATGCAGTACACAAGCCGTGGTTAAGACAGCTGACTCCACTGTGACGTGTCTCGCTCTCTCTCTCTCTCTCTCTCTCGCTGCACCCACAAACACACACACGATGACAAAACATCTGAATTTGTCAGTCCATAGCAATACTGAAACTATAACAAACAGTAGTGATTCAGAAGCCCGCAGATTGTCATGCAAAGTAGAACCGTAACTCCTCTCCTAGGTTCACGAAAACGGTCGTCCGTTAAATGCTTTGCTGTTCTGTTGTAAGTGATCTTACAGATTCCTAAATGCATCTACTGTCGGAAGGCCAAATAAAGTGCTTTTGATTTCGCCTAGAACACACAGCGTCTCCCTGACATGCTGCTTCACACTAACTGCGGTTACTGAAACCACAACTTCTTTCTTTGCGTGAACATTTGGCGGCGCACTTATGCTAATATTTCCACATAGTGACTTAGGTATGTGGGGGCATGTTAGAACGAGACGTTTTAGGGGGGCGTAGCAGAGTCTTAACTTTGACAAAGAATATCTATTTGGTTTGCAAATTCAGGATCTTCTGAAGTGAAAGTGCATGTGGCCAGGTATGGTTACCCATATACGGCATTAGTGCTCTGCATTCAACCATCTAACGTGCATACCACAAGAAGTGAACACACACACACTGTGAACACACACACGGAGCAGTGGGCAGCCTTTTTTTTTGCTGTGCCGCCCGGGGAGCAGTTGGGGTTTTGGTGCCTTGCTCAAGGGCACCTCAGGTGTGGTATTGAAGGTGGGAGAGAGCACACACTTGTACATTCACTCCCCCCACCTACAATCCCTGCCGGTACGAGACTCGAACCCGCAACCTTTGGGTTACGAGTCCAACTCTCTAACCATTAGGCCACAACTTCCCCTTTATCTATGCACAATCAACTTGTAACACTCCAAATAGAAAGGAAAAAATGAAATCGCATCAAATGACCCCTTTAATAAAAACTATTCATCATTTATTCACATTTACAGAGAAGAATGTATTGGCTGTTCTTTTAATTGCAATAAGTGCAGGAACTTTCAAGCATTTAAAAAAAAAACATGAACATACAGTACAGTAATAACGGTGATATTGTGAAATCCAATTTAATTCAATAGAATTAATATATATGTTTAAAATATACCATTTAAAATAACTGTTCTCTATAGTCATATGTTCTCTATAGTCATATATTTTAAAATGTAATTTATTCCTGTGATGGCAAAACTGAATTTTCAGCATCATTACTCCAGTCTTCAGTGTCACATGATCCTTCAGAAATCATTCTAATATGCTGATTTGCTGATCGAGAAACCTTTTTAATTATTATCAATGCTAAAAATAGTTTAATATTTTTGTGGAGGAAACTGTGATACAATTTTTTTCAGGATTGAACAGAAAACTGAAATCTTTGGTAACATTATAAATGTTTTTACTGCGACTTTTGATCAATTTAATGCATCCTTGCTGAATACAAATATAACTTTCTTAAAACTTACTGACCCCAAACTTATTAAACTCATTATTCACTGGCACATTCATTAAATTTCTTGAAAGAGATAGCAGGAATTGATTGTTTATCAATAATTCAGTTAATCCAGCTCACAGAAACCATGAATATGATTTTTTTTTTCACAAATCACAATGAGGCCCTCCGTGAGGACTCTTCACCCAAAACGATGTGACTTTAGAAGATTTAGAATATGGCACAAAAGTCATATGAACTTTAATGGACCACTTTAACTCATCCTTTTTTTTTCAAAAGTAACAGCCACCATTCATTGTAATTGTTTTAGTGTTCAAAGAAGAAATAAAGAATGACATGAGAGTAAGTAAATGAAGACAGAATGTCCATTTCAGGGTGAACTGTCCCTTTAAGACATGTTCACTGCAGGTTAGAGAGATCTTGCATGTCCAGCAGAAGATGTGTGCTTCAGTGCTTAGTCATCAGAATTCCCCCATTTTCTACAAAACACACAGGAGTGTATCAGAGCAAACCACAGGGAGAAAACATACTACACCACAACATTATTCAATGATCAAATATTACTGATTAAAGCTATATTTATTTTTCCTTAACAGAAAAAAAAATAGAACAATTTCAGTTCCCCTAACCCCTATCTCCAAATTAAAGAGGTGCCTACAGACAATGTATTAATGTATTGAGAAATGTTTATTTATTTGCCATTTTACACTCCCAATATTCAAACATCTCATGACAACCAAGAATATTTTATACAAGAAGAGAGGGAAAATTCTTCTCATGCACAACTTATGTGTGCTGCACAAATGTTTCTCATGCTAGAGGGGGGAAGAAAGGATGCATTAAAAACAAATTCCAGAGAAACAGACAGAGAAACAGAGCAAGAGAGACTAGGATTCTTTATCAGGGGTTTCCCTGCATTTTTTGCAAGTGATTTTATGGAATTTAATAATATCTGATGCAGTCTGGGTTCTTATGTGGGAACCACTAAATACGGTTGCTAACTGAACCACAGTATATTCGACTGAATAACGTTAAGCAGATTACTTGTGTGAACCACTGCACTGAACTTTATACTTTAAGAATTTTATGCTTTAAAACACTATAAAAGAAATACAAAAATTAAACATTCTGAACCCCAAAGACAAAAGAAAAAAAATTTCATTTATTGTAATAACACCAACTGTGGTAACATATGGCTAGATTCATATTCAATAATCTTGTCTTGGATATGAGGAAGTTTGTTGTATTTTTATTACAACTACGGCATTTGTTTTCAGCGTTTAGATAATAAGGATCCATTAATTATCACAAATGCCACAGTGAACAACTATGGTAAATTCGTAAGGGGAAGTACAAAAAAATGCTCACATCTTCAGTCTGAATATTTTAACTAGCCCAGTATAGATAAGGTGGAAGTACAAAATTTGGCATCAAATTCAAAAGCTCCTGGATCAATAAAAATATAAAAAAGTAATTATGTTAAATATTAATCAACTGCAACTACTTCCAAAAACCATTCTGACAAAAAAATTAATTTGCAACATATCTACTGAAAGTCTGTTAAATAAAAATAAATAAATAAATAACCACAGAAATATTGTCAGGTTGGATGAATATACAGCTTTGTGTCACATTAAATGCACAGGGGCAGAACAGTCGAATTTGAGCATATATTGGAGAGCAAGTGAAACTTCATGCAACGTCATGGTGTGTGCCGAAGCTTAGCATGTTTTGTGAGCCATAGAGAATCCCCTCTGAGCTATGCTTTTCCGAGGCCACTCTCTGGCTCATTCTCTCAAGCCGCCTCATCCTCCTTTAAAGGTGGGTGTATGAAATATTAATGCTGCAGTACAACTGGCTGTGGGAGAGAGGCCTCTCTCTCTCTGTGTGTGTGTGTGTGTGTGTGTGTGTGTGTGTGTGTGTCAGAGAGACAGCCGGCTAACTCTGGCATTGCTGCTGTTCCAGAGACACCCGATCTCTACAAAGCTCCCCGACCTGCTGCGGCCTTCACTGCCACTGCAGATCATTTGAGAGTAAATACTGAAGAACACTGACTCAATATCATCACTTTATTATAATGGTATTAGAATCAAAAGCATTAGTTCTCAAGTGCTACTTGTATGTGCCATTATATGCATTTATTTTCAAATGTCTACAAGCATAAATAAGTATAAATGACTGGATCCTTCTTGACTTTAACAAAGACAATTGCTGAAATAAACTTATGATAGAATACCAGTATTATACAGTCACTTGTATCAGCAGTCTCACTTTGAGGATGAGAGAGAATCAACCAGATTTCTCAACCCAGGCTCATTTTCTTCCAAATTAATGATTGTTTCTTGCACATTTTGCAACACTTTCAAAGTGAATTGTCCAGTAAGTAGTGCTAAAAGCACATTTAGTTTTATCTGAAACACATGAACATGAATCTGGCATAATGTTTTACTCCGTGGTGTGTAGTGTCACGCCAGTTCGGAAATGAAATATCCAGTGAATGGTGCTAAAATGTTAATTCCCTATCGCATTTGAAGATAACATACCACCTATACTAAACCCTACTCTAAACCTAAGCAATAGTGTTAACAAAAGCAAACATGAGCTAAAAACACATTTGTTGAAACAACCATGCCATTTTTTCTTGGTTCTATGAGCTTCTTTATGGTGTTTAGCTGTCAGGTCCGTACCAAGTTTACTACATCAGAAAAGCCATACATATGAAGCTGATTATTTGATGCAAATCTCAAAATATTTTAGTTTACATGAAGTGTTTCATTAAGTGTTATGAGGCCATAACTTAGTATTGTACAAGGAACTGTGAGAAAATAAGTCTTTATTAATATGCCCCTGTAATCATCATTTGAGTGAAAAGGAATAAAAGTAGTTGGTGTTTTACTGCCACTAGTGTTACAAACTGCAGTGAATTGTATGTATAGATACATTTAAACAAAAATTTAGGTAGAAGCACATTTTGAGCATAGGTTGAAATTTCTGGGGGAATAACAATGAATTTGGGAAAGGTATAAAATAACATTTATCTTGTGCTATGAAACTTGTTTTTGGAATCTCACAAACAAAATGACTATTTCTAATTTGCTTTTTTATTTTATTTTTATTTTTTTCTTTAGCCAATCGGAAACATCTTGAAAATCAACACAAAATACATGAAAAAAACCTGGACCAACTGCAGGATAACAAACTAATCGAGAAATTACATGTATGGTCCTGATCAAACTGTGGTGACACTGACAGCTTGTAACATTTCATAGCAGTACAAGAAGATGCAGGACACAGGTTATAAATGTCACGAATCCGGTCCATGAACTTCCGTCGGCTAACCATCAGAGGTCACCCTTCCCATTTCATTGACTCTTGCACTACACACTGTTGCACATCACCCACTACATAGCAAGCTCCACTGCACTAACGACCCACACCACACTGTGATTGCACAGCACTGATGCCACAGTTATCACTCACACATCCCCTATTTAACTCTCACTCTGATCCCATTGCACTGCCGAGTATTGTTTAGCAGTATCGTTCGGAAGCTGACATACAGAGCCCACCATTAGCTCTAGCTAGTTTGCATGCCTTGTCTGTTTTTGCGGTTTCTGATCTTTGCATGTTTTCCTGGATTTATCCCTTTAGCCTCGCCCTTTTGATTCTGTTCGCCGTTCACTGACCTTTGCTAGCTCTAGGACTATTCTTGTGTCTTGCCCGCCATATACCTGTTTGCCACTGTTTCGACCCTGCCTGTGTTTCTGACCTCCTCTGCTTTAAATAAAGCTTTGCTTATGGATCCGCACGTCTCATGTCTTGTCAGCCCCGTAACAGAATACTCGGCCACACAAGGATCAAGCAGCTTTTCATGTGGACATTGGCCAGGTATGGACAAATAGCGAGACTGTTATTAGCTCTCGAGCAGGGCATGCGATCGCTCGAGGACTATATTCAAGAGTATTTGAACTTTGCTTATTTTTCTGATCTGCCTGACTGTGTGCTCATAGACTTTTTTTGTGAGGGTATCAATTAACTGTTAAAGACACGATTAATCCGTGAGGGTCCCCGTTCTTCTCTAAGTGATTTTGTGGATTATGCTCTGTTGTCTGTTGGTTCAGCGTTCACTGTGGGTATCGCAGAGGAACGCGACCCCGCACTCACTCGTGTAATGGCGGCCGCACTAGAGCACGCTCACAAAATGGCGGACACAGCAGCACCCAGTCAAGTCACCGTTGATCTTCACGAGTCAAGTCAAGTCAAGTCACAACAGATCTTCACGAGTCAAGTCAAGTCACAGCTGATCTTCATGAGTCAAGTAGTCACAACAGATCTTCATGAGTCAAGTCTAGTCACAGTTGATCTTCATGAGTCGAGTCTAGTCACAGTTGATCGTCATGAGTCAAGTCAAGTCACAGTTGATTGTCATGAGTCACGTCAGGTTACAATTCATTATCATGAGTCAAGTCACAGCTGATCGTCATGGGTCAAGTCTAGTCACAACAGATCTTCACGAATCAAGTCAAGTCACGGCTGATCATCATGGGTCAAGTCAACTCACGTTATCGTCATAAGTTCAAGTCTGTCCCAGGGACTCATCATGAGTAGCGTCTAGTCACAGTTGTTTTCCTGATTTCCAGTCAAGTCAAATGATATTCATGAGTTAGTCAAGTCACCAATGATCGTCATGAGGAAGTCAGTCACATTGCATCTTTTTCCCCCCCCATTTTCAGTCAAAGTATGTCACCATGATTTCCTGAGTCGAATTTTTGTAACAGGGTGACCATAAGGATGTCAAAGTTACAGTTCATATCATGAGTCAAAATCAGGTCATGATAAGCTAGGAGTCAAGTAAGGCACAGTCGATTTCAGGAGTTCAAGTCAGTCCACAGCTGATCTCGGGTCAGTCAAGTCACACTGATCTTCATGTAGTCAAGTCAAGTCTCACGCTGTTCCTCCAGCGTCTCGCCCATGTCTCAGCTATTCATCCAGATCACGTCACGTCTCAGCTATTCATACAGATTCACGTTGCATCACAGCTGATCATCTAGAGTCATGTCATGTCATGTCCTGTCTGTTTCACCCAGATTATCAAGGTCAGTCCTTTCGGTATCCCAGTCTGGTATCCAGTGTTATGGATGCACCGCTGGTGTCTGCACGCGCATCTGGTATCCCCAAACCCACTCACTTTGGCCCTCCTGTTCCTGAACTCATTCCCTTGTCTTCAGCACTTCCCATATGGGGGGGTGCTTTATGGTGTATCTGGGCCGCGTACTCCACCGACGATAGAGGCAGAAAAAAAAAGGCAAGGCCAAACACTATCCAGAAGGTGGCGGGTTACGCTGCAGAGAACTCCGACCGGTGCGGTGTACACTGCTGTGCTACGAGGCCCCGCGTTGACATGAAAGTCTCTTCGAGGTGGCGGCGCAGCTGCAGAAACTCACGAGATTGTGACACTTGCCTCAGTTCCTTTGTGGTGGTGGCGCACAGCAACGACTTTTGCCTGTCTGTTAGGCCAAGGAAGGGGCCTGTCTATGAAACTCTCTGCTTGTCCTGTTCGCAAAGGAGGAACTCTCTGACTGTCCTATTACGGCAAGGAGGGCCTATGAACTCTCTGCCTGTTAGTTCGCCAAGGAGGCGTCTTGAATTCCTGCTGTTGTTCCGGCCAAGGAGGCCGTCTACGAACTATCTGCTCGTCCTTTTCCGGCCAAGGAGGCGCCTATGAACTCTCTGTCTGTCTTGTTCCGGCCAAGGAGGCCGCCTATGAACTCTCTGCCTATCCTGTCACAGCTATAGAGGCCATTCGTGAACTCCCTGTTCATCCTGTTACAGTTATAGAGGACGTCTGCCAACTCCCGGCTCGTCCCGTCACAGCTATGGAGGCCGTTTGCGAACTCCCCCGGTCCTGTTACGATATAGAGGCCGTTTACGATCTACCCTGCCATAAGCTGTCTGTCATGGCTCATGGATGCAGCAGGGAATCCATCATCATGTTCCTGTACCGGTCGGGGAGGCGTTGTGAATTCTTGGCTGGCTTTGCTTCCAGACCGGGAGGTAGTTTGTGAACTGTGTCCTGTCGCCCGCCAAGGAGGCAGCCTTGTATCTCAACCCCAAAGTTCTGGTCACTGTGTGTCTGTCTCTGCTTCTAGTGTTACAGTTTCTCTGCATGGTCTACTGGTCGTGTGGGAACGGGGGGATTCCTGTTCCCCTTCTGCATCGCCATGGTGGTCCGTGCTCTGACGTTGGTGGTCCTGCGGGAGCACCGCCGTGGTGGTTCTCTGCTCCCACAGTGCGTGGTAATGTCGGCTCTGCGTGGGTCCTTGCTCGCTTGGTGGTCTGACTGTCGGCTTGGGGTTGTCCTTCTGCTTCAGCGTGGGGTCAACAGTGGCTCTGGTGGTATTTTGCTACGCAGTGGCTGGTCTTTGTCAGCCAGGGGGATCTGTTGGTCCGTTGGTTTGCTGGTGGAGGTCTTAAGATACCAACCTGTGGGCTGCCGGCTCCGCCCTGGTTCTATGCTAGACGGTCCTGTCTCAGTGCCCGGTCTCTCCACTTCCAGGTGGCACTCCATCCCTCCCCCTGTTCCGCCTCCAATCCAAGGCCCTCCAGAATCGTAAAGGGTTTTGACCGTCTGGAAGCCGCTCCTTGGGGGGGGGCTCTGTCAGGAATCCGGTCCATGAACTTCCGTCGGCTAACCATCAGAGGTCACCCTTCCCATTTAATTGACTCTTGCACTACACACTGTTGAATATCATCCCGGACTACATACACTCATCACTGCACTAACGACAACACACAACTGGTGTTTGCACAGCAATGATTGCCAATTGTTATCAGTCACACATCCCTATTTAACTCTCATTGATTCCCATTGCAATGCGATATTGTTTAGCATTTATCGTCGGATAGCTACACTACAGAGCCCCGTTAGCCTCCTAGCCTAGTTTTGCCTTGCCTTGTCTGTTTTCTCCGGTTTTGATCTTCGCCTGTTTTCCTGGATTTCTCCCTTTAGCCTTGCCCCTGTGACTCAATAAAGTGATTACAATAAAGTTCTTAAGGGGAATTTTGACACATCTCTCTAGAGGTTTAGCATTCAAAATCCCTAGGTCATCAGCATGCTCGACGCTTCAGAGTTCAATACAGTGAATGTGCTTCCTGCACATTATAATGAAAAGCAGGTCACTGCCCCAGGCACTGGCAGTTAATTTACTCAGAATTCAATGCAAATACATTTGAGCAATTCACTAACACCGGACTCATAATTTATAGCACATTAAAACATTATAGACTGGCAGAAAATGTAACTATGACCATGTTATGGATTTAAGACTTCCACGAGAAGTCTATTAAAGACACAGGCTGGGTCCAAGCACATGTTAAAGGAATACAAAACAGACTATGGAATTACAGTCAGAAAGACTTGCTCCTAACTGGTGAATGTCATATCCATGCAGGACACTGTCATTATCCATGCAGGCTACACACTGCAGCTAAATACAGTTGTAACTTATTTTCTGAGTGCTTAATCCCACTCTGTAAACACAGAGTTTGGTTATTTATGGGAGTGACAACTGTATTCAACAACCAAAATCACTTTTGCATCCTTTTAAAGTTTAAAAACTATCAATTGCCATTGTATAGAAAAGAGCGGCTAACAAAATGTCTTTTGTCATATCTCTTTAGAAACACATAATTTTAAATTTTAACAATATACATATTACTAGAATATAACAGGCTGGCTGGAGAGTGTATTAATTGGTCATTACTGTCACTGACCTCTAATGAGGTGACGGTTCTCAACTCTGAGCTCTCTGTCCCAATAGAGCACTGTGCACACACACCCTAATCTGGATTATCAACTAAAGTAGATGTGTCTCTAATCCGTCATTGCCAAACTCTTGCCTTAACCACTTGATTTCGGACAGGTGGGAAACACAAAACAGTGGGGCTTCGTTATCGGTATGTCCCGTTGGACCCATGCTGATGTCTACATGTTCCCTTCCAAGCTTCATCTACTTAGATTTCTATTATCTAACTAGAAAATTAAATGTTTGAAACAAGTACAAGGCAGTTATTTCAGTCTACTGCAGTTCAAGGTTCATGCAGGCAAACACAATTTTTTGGCAGTGTAATAATTTTTTTCAAGGAGGTAGACTTTTTAAAGTTGGTGTGCAATTAAGTTATTTTCTAAATGCATATTAAATATAATAGTGAATGATTCATTCATGTATATGTTATATTTCAATCAAAATAGCATAACTCTATCTTCTGGTGAAACAGCAGACTTCTCTCTGGTGACCTATGCAGGACTTCTCCAATCATTAAGTCCAATGAGTAACCATTAAGGGTCAAAAGTACCATTTATATTATATTATAAATTAATTAATTAATTTATATTTTTATATTAATTAAAACCAATTATTATCAAAAACATTACTTTCAATGTAAATATATCTTGGTGTCTTAATTGTTTAGATTTTTATAATGCATTATCTTCTTGTCGATCTACCAGTTCACATTTACAACTGGGTGTTTTTTTGCTAAAAATAAGGGTTGTTTTTTGCTTTGGTCTAAACCAGGGGTAGGCAAGTTTGGTCCTAAATAGCCGCTGTCCTGCAGAGTTTAGCTCCAACACAAATCAAACACACCTGAACAAGATAATCAATGTCTTCAGGATTACTAAGGCTATAGGCACAGAAGGAAGTGGAGTTTTGGTTTCAGGGTTGGAGCTGAACTCTGTAGGATGTGGCTCTCTAGGACCGAACTTGCCTATCCCTGTTCTAAACAAAGAGCAGAAGGGCTTATTGAAAAATGCAAATTCATTCTCTCTTCATTCTTTTGCTTTTCGCCAGGAATATAGCCATTTCCCCCGTAACCGCAGTAAACAAAGAAGCGCAGCACCTGACTTTGAAAGTTGCAGCACTCATATTTAATCAATTAAACCATAGCCTTTTGAAGTGTAAGCTATATCTAAATTTACATGTAATATACACTTACTCGATTATTTAGTTTTTTTCACTGTGGAGCACCACCTAAGTCTTCTCCCATTTCTACCAGTGATCATTGTTTTCTTCACGCGGTTCTACCTGCGCACACATCATAGCATCACTGGGCTGTAGGTTGCCAAGGGGCGAGGACAAATGGGTAGAAATTTGTATGCGTCGATCGTGTGAGAAGGATGCGTTTCATACAAGATCTGGCAACAACATGGGAATTTGTCGTGATTATTCATATAATGAGGTTTGGTCCATACAAATTACGGGAGATTTACCGGAAGCGAATGTAGCAAACACATAAAATACGCCAAGTGGGATTTTTTTTTTTGTAGAAAGATTAAAAATACGGGAGAAATACAGGAAAATATTTAAACGGTATGATAGCGGGATAGAATGGTAAAATACGGAAGAATCCTGGGGAAAATGGGAGGGTTGACAGGTATAATCAAGTCCCGCCCTACAATTTTTTTATTTTTTCATTTCGATTTTACGTTTCACTCGGGTCTATGTCACAATTTTAAAAGTTACAAAATAACAAAGTTATTTTAAAATCACTGCTTCCATTTAATTCCAACTTTAAAAGACTTTTCAAACTATTTTCTGCTCGTAATCGATTGAGGTGCATGGTCATGTGAATTCACTGCACTGACCAACAGAAGCCGGATTGGTCTAAAGTTTAAACTTTTGCTGAAATTTTGCTAAAATTTCAGTAATGTGACTGCACCCTAATTTGCACATTTTTGAGGTAACTGATAAATTGTTTATAAACCCTGCTGAAACATATTTTTCTATATTGAGATATTTATCAGAAGAAGAAAAAAAACTCTGAAAGCCACTGATAAACAAATTCAGCCGTTTAGTGATACTAATCTAGTATGGCTACTGTACAAAAACAGCAAGTAGGCTCCTGTAGGCTACGCGACACGAGAGATCACTGCAGCAGTACGTCAAGTCTCGACGGCCTCAGTTAGCCTATATAATCACACCAAAGCAATAAATAAGTAAATACATAGACCTACATGTATTGCTTACTCGGGTCGATTACAGTAAACTATCAACACGCAGCAATCATAAGTAGGCTATGTGACTCTCCTCGTTTAAAGCATTAACTATTTTGCATCCAGAAGACGCCAGTGCTGGGCTTCTACTGGCAGATTGTGTTTACAGATATGCCAAGTTTGTAGACGTACTGTACTGTAGGTATGCAAACAGGTTACTGCTGGGGTCAATGCACGCCAGCACGCTTGCAGGATCTACCTACATCAAGACTGACCTATCAAAACACAGGACTTTATGATGATAATTCAGTAGGAAAGTCCACTCACCCTTCTGTAGACGGACTTGCACGATCCGGTTAAATCACTGAGTGCTCAGCGGATTTATTTTCGAATGCGTTTACATTGTTTGAGTGCATGCCTTGCTAGTCGACATGAATTCACATGGGACTTTTTGAGCACCCCGTGCCTCATCAGCCTGAGAAATGTAAACAGTTGCAAATATGAGAGTCACACTTCAAAGTGTCCGCAAAAGTAGTAGGCAGGTTGCCCTCGGTGACTCTCCTCGTAGTCGCAGTTGCAAGACATTAGATTTGAATGACAGGTCGTTCTGTGAGTCGAGGCGGAATCCCAGTTCATACGCCCCGCCCCCTCTGGTAGAATCAGCCAACCAAAATGCAGAACAGGCTGCTGTTCGACATGTTATTTTTAAAGAACCTAACAGACGAGTAACGTGGTGTTTATAGCACGATGAAAAAGTGACGGGGCAAAATGTGAGTTCAAAAATCTGTCTAAAACCATTTCAAACTGACAAATTATACATAGCCTATTTAAAAAATATAATCCTTATATATTTTGTAATGGGTCGCGGCAATACTTACTTGGAAGTATCAATGGTAAATTTCAGATTGCCAGATTTGAGTTCTTCAAGTGGCGGAACCGAGAAAAGGCAGCCTGCTGTGGCAAGATGCCGCACTGACAGCTTGGCTCAATCTTTTCTGTTACAAATTCAATCTCTAATGCATAACAGGAAATGGAGTGTTCAAAAAAGCCTGCCACTGCGGAAAATAGGCATTAACTAAAAAGAAAAAAGCAGGGAAAGTGGGGAAGATGTGTTTTCTCTCACGTGCTTGTTCCTCGGTGATTTCACCAGCAAAGGAAAATACTGAGTGTTTACACCAATGTTTGACTAAATGGGACAAAGGGCCAAGAAAGTCTACCTACAGTACAGTGTGTGTGTGACACAGCTAATGGTGCGTGGTCTGATTGAATAAGAGCAAGTGTGTGTGTGTGTGTGTGTGGTTGTGTGGTGACAAACAGCTGATGGTGGCGGGTCTGATTGAATAAGAGCCCGTGTTTTGTGGTTTTTTTTTGTTTTTTGGTGTGGGTGTGTGTGGACACAGTGATGGTGCGTGGTCTGATGGATAAGAGCAAGTGTGTGTGTGTGTGTGTGTGTGACACAGCTGATGGTGCGTGGTCTGATTGAATAAGAGCAAGTGTGTGTGTGTGTGTGTGTGTGACACAGCTGATGGTGCGTGGTCTGATTGAATAAGAGCAAACAATCATTAATCTTGGAGTCTGACATTTGATTTCAGGTGTTCAAGGTAAACCCTGCTGTCCTGACAGACTGGTCATTATCTGCTAACCATAACCTCCTTATGAGATTGTAGGTCTCTTAAAAATAACTATGTATGACAATATAAATTGTACAATGTAAGTGTAATCTTGTCATAATTCTCATTGAGAAAAGTAACTTCATAAATCACCATAACAAAGCACAAAAATCACCATTAATTATCAACATTACTTTTACAAGAATAAAAGGCTGAAGAAAAACAAAAATAACGCTTTTCTTTTTGCAGTGCATTGACATAATATTACAAGAATTTGTGCTTATATGTCGAATAATAAGCAATGATCAGTAGTGCTTGAGGTTTACAATACACCCAGTATTTTTCTCAATCAGAGAAAGGACTTTACAATGAATGCCATCTGGTGGTTGGAGAATATTATTACAGTCTTAAGCAGTTAAATTCTGCTTCTCTCTCAGTTTTTAAAAGGTGCCTCTCTGTTCACTTGTGGTTTTTAATACACTAGACAATAAAAAAGCACAGTAGACTATAGGTGTTGCTTATAATGTACAGATTACTGAGTAAACATAAATGAGTAAACAGAAAGTATATGTTTAGAAGCAGGTTTATTTTAACATCCCTAAATGACATATATGTATGTAAGCCATATTTTGGAATGGAAATCAAATGCAAACCAATTGTTGTACAAAATAAACCAGCAAATGCATTTAAGGTAAATCTGACTGATTTGTAACTAGGAGGGGGTCTTATGGAGAGAGCTTATCTTTCTTAGGCATGACAACTCTGTATCTATCTGTATTTATGTTCTACTGTATTTATGTTCTACTGTTAGTGTTATATGTATACACCAAGGGTCTGAGAGTAACGCAATTTCAATTCTCTGTGTGTATGTGCTGTACATGTGGAAGAATTGACAATAAAGCAGACTTGACTTGACTTGACAGCTGCAGGATGTGGTTTTACATAAGGTCAGACATTTGTTTACCCTCTATCTCATAGTGTTACTTTTACAATACTTTTAACAGTACCATACCTTTAACACAAACTCCTTCTTAAGATTCTTTTCAGTGTACTAGAAGACTTTTTGGAACTATCTGGGGCCTAAAATCTTCACAGTCTTGTTTTGTCCAAGCCACAGTGGGGTTCAGTGTATTATAGTAATGACTGGAGAGCACACTCAGCTTCCTGCTTCTGGTTTTGCAGCTGTGAAATGTTATTTTTGGAACAGAATAGTTGAGGTTCAGGGGAAAGCAACAGACAGCTAAAAAGAACTGAGAGTTTCACATTTTATTTATCTTGGGGAAACGTGTAGGTGGGATTCTGAAATTATGAGTTATATCATTTGAATATTGTATTAAAATACAGAATGCAGAAATTGAAGAAAATGGCAACCCTCACAGAATATGTTGCAAATGCTGAAAAACTGTGCAAATAAAGAAATCTAAAATTGCTCCAAATATGACAAACAACAATAACAGCAATAATATTCAATGAAAAGATGCCTTTTGTGTCTTTCATGAATATATGTGTAAATAATGACTTTAACAATGAAAAGCTTATGCTATGTCTTATTTTAATAATATATTATTAAAGATAACGATAATAAGATATTATACAATATATAAATATACTACAAAACAAGAGATGAGAAAGGTTTTTACTGACATAAAGATTTAAATATAACTATATAGCCTAGTCATGTTAAAACATAAATTTTGTTATTTTATAAATGTATGTTGTTTTGACCTGTCCCCCGTCTCGTGTTTCTAAATGTAGGCTACCTATATTAACAAATATTTAAAAAAATTAAAAACATGGGAATAAATGGTATTTTGTCTTTATTATCTCTGTATAGATAGATAGATAGATAGATTTTAATTTAACTTGAGATGGCACAATGACATTTATTAACACAAAATAGAAAATAATAATGATAATTATAATATGCACGGATATCAGCAACCCTTTGCCTTGTTGCATCATTCATAGTGGTCCAGGAGTGCGCATGCCCTGGATCTTCATCTTTAAAAGACCCCTCGTCATTGGTAGATGCAGCACATGTCTATAAGTGCCGGCTGGTTTTTACAAGCGCTCTCCAGTCCGCTCCATTCCAAGCGCACACACGCTGCTGATGAGAAAAGCCTGGTAACCTACTCTTTTAAACGTGTGGAAAGACTGAGCGTGTAGGAAAATCATGGAGGAAAAGAAGAGCGAAATCAATGGACACGCCGGGCACAAAAACCCGTTACCAGCAGTCTCAACAAAATCAGAAAAGAACAGCTTTAAAGACCGGTTCATGGTCTTCCTCAAAAGAAATCTCCTAGTGATCTTGACGGTGTCCGGGGTTCTGGTGGGCGTCGGGCTCGGGATGATGGTCCGGAACATGAACCTATCCCGAGCGCAGATGACTTACTTCGCCTTCCCCGGAGAGATGCTGCTGAGGATGCTCAAGATGATCATCCTTCCTTTAGTGGTTTGCAGTTTGATTTCTGGCGCTGCGAGTCTGGACACGCGGTCGCTGGGAAAGCTCGGAGGAATCGCCGTGTCTTACTTTCTGGTGACCACTCTGATCGCTTCATCCATCGGGGTTGCGCTCGCCTTCATCATCAAACCCGGCGTGGGAGCCGGAGCGCTGAACACCAACAACTTGGGGCTGGAAGGCGTGAGCTCCAACAGAGAGACAGCGGATTCGTTTTTAGATCTTGCAAGGTATCATTTGGTTATGGAAATGAATGCTAATAATAACAATATTATTATTTAGCAATAATTGTTCATTAATAACAAAAGCCTATCATTCAACGTGAGAAATAAAGCAGTCCACTATAAAGCATCACTTAATCCGCGCCTGCAAGCATGTTTAATGCAGAAGACATGCAGATGAAGTGACAGTTCATACTTTACATCTTTTTTATTTTAGGCATTTAAATCACATATTGATGCATTTAATTATTGCCAGAGACAAGGAAATAAGAGCTAGAAAAACAGATGGAAAAATGCTCATATTTCTGGCAAGAGAAAGTTTTATTCCACATATAGTGCGAGTCCAGCAAAAGTGGGGCAAATTTGATTGATAAGCTTTTAAACTTACTTAGAGTCTGTTTTAACATGTCAAGATATAGTGTGACATTTATAAAACTGTTCTGATGGATTTTAATCATTAATTATCAAACTAGTATTAGTTATCCTGCATAGATCGAGTCATACAATACTTAGAAGTCAGTATTTCATAACAGCCCAATTGTTGCTGTTCTATCGGACAGAAATATGGCTATGTATGGCTGCCTCTGAGTTACTTTTCTGATGGTGGCTGGTTTTACCTTCTTTTTTTTTGACAGCTTGATAACTTTTAAAGATTTTTTCTTTTTTGTAAATTCCAGCAAACATGTTTACTATCAATTTAAAATCACTATCCTGTTTTTTCAACAACAAAAAATGTGTTGTTCAATCAATGTGGGACAAAGGTGCCTATATCTTGAAACTTAAAACCTCTGAAACCTGTTAGTAAAAAGTCTTGAAAGATTTTCTTGTTGGAGTATAAATTTGCTATGCAATTATGTAATAAACTTGAAGAACAACTGTATAATAGGCTTGCATGAACCTGGAGAAAATACATTTCTCTTTGCATCATAATTCACAGGGTTACTAGTTTAATCCTCTTTTTAATGCAGGTTATATGACGAACAAGGACTGAACTCAGTTTAGTTTAAAATAATCTGTTCTGTAGCCTGAGTGAATGATTTAGATTTGCAGATACAGATATTGATCTGTACGGATCAGTGCAAAGCTTCCTTTACAGGTTCCTCGTGCTGCAAACTGGTGGGAATTTAGCAAAGGAACATCAGTGGTGTCCATCTGTGATGATAAGAGCAAATTTTACACATGTCTGCATCACTGGTTTATCTTTCTTGCTTGTTTTTCCTTTTCAGAAACCTGTTTCCATCCAACCTGGTGGCTGCAGCTTTCCGCTCAGTAAGTTAATTTTTTTCTTCCAGCTGTCACTAAAACACACACAGTCACACAAACAGATATGTTCAGAATGAATATTTGTAGATAATTTCCTCCATGTTAACAGCTCCTTCATCTCTAATTGAAAGAGTCACAAAATGGAGTAACCATTTTTGTCCCTGCTCAATAAATACCTCCCATCCTCTCTCACCACTAAGCAACCAGGCAGTTACCATAGCAAGCTGATTCCATTCCTTGGTGCCTGGCAACCTGGCTTGGTTCACTGGGTTGTACCACACGGGCAACTGCTCAACAGTGAGCACGCTCTGCTCAAAGAGAGGTCAGGAGGTTCGGTGGCCGAGGTGGGAGATAACTTCTCTGTGCCTAGACCGGATCATGTGGATGACACCACTGACACAAACCAAATGGGCAACCAGTTATCAATTTGTAAAAAAAAAAAAAGATGTTTTTGTAAAGGCCAGAGTAGATTTAGAAAGAGAAACAGGGTCATTAGGTGCAGATGGGATGTTTTTTATGCAGTGGGAGAATGTTTCTTTATCCAGTGGGATTTCCATCGACATTTAACTGGATGGAGGCCAGAAAGGCTTTAAAAGAGAACATAGATTAGCAGGATTAATACAGAAATGCCTGGCAATTATTTAAATAGCCAGTTACAGACTGGTCCAAACTAATTCTTGTAGATCTATTCCAGGTTGTATTAATTATCTCTAACTGAAATATGTTTATGGATTTTAATTTTGCTATCACATGCAAGTCAACATCAGATTATACAAACATTGTATATTCATCTCAGTTAAAGACCCATTATAGATACTGCATGTGAACCTTTAGAGCCAGTTCACACAAATACTATTTTGCATTCCACTGCACTGATTTTAATGTGTAAATGAGTTTTTCAATGTAAACATGACATCTGTCTTGCAGTTTTTTACTATGCCAAAAAGAAGATATTTTTTTCAACATTTATTTATATTTCTTACCTCACCTACCCAATTTCTACTTTTGAGGTAGTAAGGATACTACCTCAACAATTAAACTGAGTGCTCCAGCTCATATAATTGGAGTTTTTGAGAAACAGGGGTTCTGAATGACAGGGTTTGTGGGGGATCACTGTCATTGTCTCTGTGTATACCAGTCTCAAAGTCCTCTTCAGCTAAACTTTAAATGCTGCTTTTGTGAGTATTTTGGCACTAGACTTGCACAGAAACAAGCTCAGAGCAGAGAAATGATCAAATGCATCACAGTTCATGAAGCTGCACACTGGAATTGAAATTGAAATTGGTCAAAATAGCTCTGTGATGAGCACTGCATGTAACTCATGATGTTGTCCTTCTCTGACTCTTTCTTTTGTCACAGTATGTCACTGATTATAAGACAATTCTTGTTGGAAATGGAACAAACGGAACCCTCAACTACCAGAAGGTACACAATCTCTTTCTCTTTCTAATAATATTTTATTATTATTATATTATGATTTTATATTATATATAAATATAATTAATATATTATTAGCATTAGGTTCTTTTCCTATGTTAAGAATGCACTATCAAGTACACAATTGTCAACACACACATCATGTCACTTGTTGAAAGTGAATTTCAAGTCGGACCGGGGCCTCTTGGCTGGTTTTGTTTCCGACCACCGTAGTGTAGGCTCTTTGGCAGCCTTGAATGAGCTTGCTGTTTGTTTGCACAGGGCTAGGGTTGACGCAGCCGCTTTTGCTGCTCCTGTCCCACTGAGCACTCAAGCAGCTGGAGATGGCAAGCCTTTCCCAGAGGACTTTTCGATGTGCCTCCCATGTGTCTGCATTCTAGTCTCAACAATATGCTTGTAGAATGACTCAGGATGTGCAGATTTTACTTTTTTTTTTATTTCTAATGAATATTTGTTTTTCTGTCATTATATTTGTACAATCAGTTAAATCCAGTCCCACAAGCATGCAGGTCTCCACAGAGATGCAGTTCTCCATATTGCAAAGTTTATGTCCTGCCACTTGCATATTTGTTAATTAGGAATTGTTGATCCATTTAAAGGAGTCATATGATGCTGCTAAAAAGAACATTATTTTGTGTATTTGGTTTAATGAAATGTGTTTATGCAGTTTAAGTAAAAAAAAAAAAACATTATTTTCCACATATTGTACATTATTTTTTCTCCTCTATGCCTCGCCTTTTTGAAACGTGTCGATTTTTTACAAAGCTTATCGTTCTGAAAAGCGAGGTGTATGCTGATTGGCCAGCTATCCAGTGCGTTGTGATTGGCCGAATACCTCAAGCGTGTGACAGAAACGTTACGCCCCTCACCATACTGTGATGGCATGTCCCAGCCAGAGCGATGACACAAAAACATTAAAACCCATTACAAACGAGGCATTTGTTGCATCCAGTGGGGACATAATTACTGATTATAATGACTTATACTGTCTTTTTATGCGTTGCGTTTGCTTTGCTTGCATTGCATCGGCACGTAAACTAAAACCCTGTCTGCCATTTGGGATCGGAGAATGACACCACAAGTGCTACTCCACACTGCCAACACTCGCGTTTTGAATCTCAGTGGCTAAGATTATAAAAGAAAACTACCTTACGTGAGTCGACTGCCGGCATTTTAGGCTACATTCCTCCCATAATCAGTACACAGTCCTCCATAAAAATGTGCGGCGATCCACAGCGTTAAGTTGAAGTATTTCCTCAGCGACCAGCACAGATCAGCTCCAGGCATAACGAAGCGGATATCGTTATCTTTTGGAAGACCAAACAAAGTAGTTTCGCTTTCACAACGAAGCACACAACACCTTCACGACATGGCGGCAGCAACAATACTACAGCGAGAATAAAATTTACGCCTTCTTTTTTTGCGTGAACATTTTGGCGGCGCTATGGCAAATCTTCCCACATAGTTAGGTAGATATGTGGGGGCGTGTTCGAACGAGCCATTTTAGGTAGGTGTGGCTGACTCTTAACTTTTATAAAGAATATCTCTTTGGATTTGATACTTTAGTCTTTGCAAATTTACAGATCTTCTTTATGCACCAAGAGTTTGTAACACTCCAAAGAGAAAGGAAAAAATGAAATCGCATCATATGACCCCTTTAACACAGTGTTTTCACGTTCTGTAACTTACACTATGTATAATTGGGTCTTCGTTACATCCTGGCTCAGTGAAATATCTCATATCTGCTGGTGCATGGGCAAATATTGTGGGCAATCCCTCAGAACGCTTGAGGTCCATAATTGCTTAAGTAGGACTTACAGAACAACCAGTACTGTGTGCCAAGTGATGAGCCATGCCTGGATGTGCGATAAAGCCCAGAACAAGAGCAGGATTCAGTTGAACGATAGCTCAGTCCCATCAGATCTTCATCACACCACTGCCTCCACCGCTGAGCGAAAGTTTGTCTGAGAGCCAAGCTTCATCACATTTCGTCTTTTGAAAGTCACTTGTTCATGCACGGTCATATCAAGTTCAGTGACAGGGAATATGAGTGGGAAAAATAGTTAATATAGGTCCATTTGCAAAATCAGCATTTATCAGAGCACATTAATGTCACATTTTGTTGCTTGGTTTTGTTTGGTCATTTTGTTTGGTCAACTTCTAATTTAGTTTGCTATTGCATTGTTCACCTTTGACCCAACTGTGAATGGCAATATCATAACATTTGATTGTCCAATTATGTAAGCCAAAGACAAATATGTTCTGGGGATTTTCAGGTTCCCTATGGAGCAGATGCCGATGGAATGAATATTTTGGGCCTTGTTCTCTTTGCTATGGTTTTTGGAGTTGCTTTGAGAAAGCTTGGGGCAGAAGGAGAGGAGCTCATTCGCTTTTTCAATGCCTTCAATGAAGCCACCATGGTACTGGTGTCCTGGATCATGTGGTAAGTAAAGACCTTTGATCAAATTGACATCTAATCCATTAATATAATATAATAGTCACAATCACCAGCTGAAGTGCCCTTGATAACCATCAGAGGGCACTCCATCCCATACCTCTGTCATAAAACTGCACAGGGACATGAAGGTTGAGGAACCAAATGCAGAATTTATTAAAGGGGTATTCCACAATCAAAGTTCAAAAACAGGTTAAGGTCATAACACAGGCAATCAGTCCAAACAATAGCAACAGGGCACAAACACAGGCAAAGGGTAATCCAAAGACAGACAGGGAAACAAAACCAGGAACCAAGACACAGGAGAACCAGGCAACGAGGCATAGAAATGCAGTGTAGACACATACAAGACTTAACAATGAATGACAAAATGAACCAGGCTTATATAGGGTGAGCAGACAGGGTTAACCAGGCAGTTGCAAACAATGAGTGCGGATGTGTCCGGGCAAAGGATTATGGGAAATTAAAGGGTTAGTTCACCCAAAAATGAAAATTAGTCCATAAATTACTCACCCTCAAGTCATCCTAGGTGTATATGACTTTCTTCTTTCAGAGTTATATTAAAAATTGTCTTTAATCTTTCAAGCTGTTTCATGGCACTCAGCGGGTGTTGCGTGCATCAGTACAAAAGAAGTTAAATAAAAAGCACCCATCCATAAAAAAAAGTCTCACACACGGCTCCGGGGTGGTGAACAAAGGCATTCTGTAGCGAATCAATGCGTTTTTGTAAGAAAAATATTCATATTCAAAATTTAATAATCACTTTAATGTAGCTTGAGCCAAAAGTCCTACGCGGAAGCAGTGCCGAGCTGATGACGTATGAGTTCAGTGCTGCGCATCCGCCGGTGAGTCTTGTGAAAACCAACGTTTGTTAACAAGAGCAAAGGAAGCAAAGTTTCCTTACTTTAGCAAAGGAAAACCAGTCTCCTCTTGGCTTATATCTAAATCCTCTGACATTCTTCTTTACAAATCCTCGTTTTGTACTTCTAATTAGTGTCCGTTGTTTTGTTTTGGTCTCTGCGCTGCGTTTAAACGTTCGTCACTTCTGAGTGGCGCATGCGCAGTGCTGACCTCATACGTCATCCACCCGGAACTGCTTCCGTGCACAACAGTGAGCGCAAGCTGCATTAAAGTGTATTTACGTTTTGAATATGGATATTTCTTACAAAAACGCATCGATTCACAACAGGAGGCCTTTGTTCACCCCCCCGGAGCCATGTGAGACTTTTTTATGGATGGGCGATTTTTATTTAACTTCTTTTGGATTGATGCATGCAACACCTGCTGAGTGCCCTGAAACAGCTTGAAAGATCAAAGACAATTTTTAATATAACTCCGACTGGATTCGTCTGAAAGAAGAAAGTCATATACACCTAGGATGACTTCAGGGTGAGTAATTTATGGGCTAATTTACATTTTTGGGTGAACTAAACCTTTAAGTTCTCATACTGATGACAGAGGTAGGGATGGAGCACCCTCTGGTGGTTATCAAGGGCACTCCAGGCTGGTGTGGACAATCTAAATCTATCTAAGCGATCTCACTCTAGCTTCTTCTATCTACATCTATCTATCTATCTATCTGTCTGTCTATAATATTTAACATTTATCATTTTATACCTTATAAAACCTAAGTTGTACCATGCATATCATGTATGATACATTCTGTTGTTTTGTCCTTCAGGTATGTGCCTTTTGGCATCATGTTCTTGGTTGGCAGTAAGATTGTGGAGATGGAAGATGTGGTTCTGCTGGTCACTAGTTTGGGGAAGTACATTTTTGCCTCTATCCTGGGCCACATCATCCATGGTGGCATCGTCTTACCACTTATCTACTTTGGGTTCACTCGTGCAAACCCCTTCAGTTTCCTGTCTGGCCTCATCACACCTTTTACCACTGCCTTTGCTACCTGCTCCAGGTAATTTGTTATATTTCTATACTCAGGAGTATTTCTGAAGTCCTATAAGCTCCTATTGGCCTCCAGAATGTGACTAAAAAGCTTTGTTTCCTTTTTTCCCTGGAACTACTAGTCTTGCTAAATCTTTAGAAGTGTTGCTGAAATGCAAAAACGTTGATTTGTTGGCAAAGGGCCCATAATCAGATTGACAAAATAAGAGTCTTGAATGTCTTTTCCATATTTTGATGGTTTATTTGCAGTCTCAGCCCTTTTGGACCAATCCAAAGCAATGCTGTAATTGTTCAATAAAACTATTAAAAAAATATAGCTGAAATAAAATAAAATATAAATATTAGATGAAAAACTTCAACTTAAAACCTTAAACGACAAATAGAAATGTTGTGTTGACATACCGTGGTAACTAGGAATTACACAAGCTTTAGTCTGGATCCAGAACACCTGAGAAGAGAAGAAGAGATGATGCCAACCCCTCAGAAGACCTCAGATGATGCCAACCCTGAAACAACATAAACTACCAAATTTTGATCACAAGTTTGATTGCAACATATAATCATTGCTGTTAATAGTGTTCATCGTCTGTTTGATTATGTCATTAACTAAATTTTACCCCGTACATTTCTGCCATATGTACATCAATTTGACAGTCACCACTGACAAGCTACTACTAAATATATTGTAGAAACTTAATTTCCTGTAAAGCTGCTTTGCAATGATTTGTATCGGGAAAAGCGCTACACAAATAAACTTGAAATGAATTGAATTGAATTAACTTAACTATAAGTTTAAGCTGAAGTACTAAAATTGCTAAAACCAAAATAAAAAAATATTAAAACTGAAAAGAAATCTTAATAGAAAATAAATTAACAAAAGTACATAACAAAATTACTAAAACCTAAACTAAAATTAAAATGAAAATAACAGAAAATATAGAAATGAAAACTACATCAAAACATCAATAGGATATAAATAATACAAAAATATCACTGATTCAAAGTTATGTCATTAAAATGTAGTTATAATTTTTTTCCACATCTATTTTGCCATTACATACTCAAACCCTGTCTGTTTTTTGTGCATGTGCAGCTCAGCGACACTGCCCACCATGATGAAGTGTGTGGAGGAGAACAACGGTGTTGACAAACGAATCAGTCGATTCATTTTACCGATTGGAGCCACTGTTAACATGGATGGAGCAGCCATTTTCCAGTGCGTTGCGGCTGTGTTTATTGCCCAGCTCAACAACGTTGAACTCAACGCAGGCCAGATCTTCACAATCCTGTGAGTGTACATCTCTATGAGGCCTTTTTTTCAGTCAGCAGGAGTATTGATAGATCCCCAGAACATTCTTGTATCTATTCTGATTACATTCGATATGTGCTCTATATCTAAACAAGGCAGAGATGCTAAGCTTGATCTAAATTTACAAGCAACACACACTCACTCTCTGGAGCCTGTCCCAGTGTGGCAGGTTACGCTGTTGAGTGTGTAGCGAGCGATGCAGACCTGAGGCTCTGATGGAAGTTTGGATGATGATAAATATGAGCTATCAGCATTCTGGCTTTTAGAATCATGGCACTTATCTCCAGGGAATTTGTTTCTGTAATAAGTGAGCTGTTAATCACTTTGGATAAAGCATCTGCTAAATGATTGCTTATTTGCTTATTCAAAGGGTGACAGCCACCGCCTCCAGTGTGGGAGCAGCAGGTATTCCAGCTGGAGGGATCATCACCATCGCTATCATTCTGGAGGCCATTGGTCTGCCTACCCATGACCTGTCGCTCATGTTGGCTGTGGACTGGATTGTGTAAGACAGCTTCTTCTTATTATTCAATATCAATAAATTATTAATATAGGCCTATGATATATTGATTAATTGTGTATCTCATATAATCTCATATATCAATATTAGCTGAGTGTTATTGAGTCGCCATATCATCGTCAAATTTACTGGACAGGAGATATATATTAATAATTTAAATTTAAATGTATTTTTTAACTATTTAAATGTTGTTGTTGTTGTTTTATTAATCACAATTAATACATAAGGTTTAGGTTTTAGGGTCCTGAAAAACTTTTTTTTTCACAAAAATATTAAGCAACAAAAACTATTTTCAACATCGATAATAATAAAAAATGTTTCTTAAGCACCAAATCAGAATACAATGATTTCGGTGATCCTGTGACACTTACGACTGAAGTATGTCTCCTGATATTCAACTTTGTCAGGAATAAATGATATTTTAAACTATATTGATAAAAACAAAAAATAGCTGGTCGTAAACTGTAATAATAATTTCACAACATTATTGTTTTTACTGTATTTTTTATTAAATAAATGCAGCCTTGGTGAGTATAAGAGACTTCTATAAATAAACGTTTAAAAATCTTACTGAACTATGGTGACCATATTTTAGTTTTCCAAAAAGAGGACAGTTGGTTGGTGGTTAAAGTAGTGCCCAAAGTAGCATCCAAAGTCAAAACTCAAATCTGTAATTTCAATACCTAAAATACATATTTTACAGTCACTGTTTATGCATATTGATCCAAACAGCTAAAAGCTTCCTCCAGTGGCCCTCCTTCACAAACTTACAGCATTTTAGGTGAAATGCAAACTTTTAACCCACTTGGGAAAATCAACCCATGGTAACAGTTTAAAAGTAGCCCAATTCCATCTGGGGAAAAAAACGTGGACTTGACAACCCTGCATTCAACACCAGCTGCAGGAGTCCGATTTCACTGATCCCGGGTTGGAGGATAGATGGCTGACAGACCATCGGAGGGATTGGCCTGCTCAACAACCCTGAGCTCATTGACAAATATCTGACTCCTTTAACAAGACGGAAAATGGTCAGAGATTCAGCGGGAGTGGGATTAAGAAAACAGTCCCGCTCAGGGCTTTAATACAAAAACGCACACAATTAATGGTGACTGTAGAAAGCAAAAGCCAAATCCCTGACATTTTGGGCGATTTAGAAATCCTGGCCGGATGCATTTTTTAGGTCTGAGGACATGTCCAGGAAAAAGAGGATGTATGGTCACCCTAACTGAACCCAAACTTTTGAGTAGTGGTGTGTATACAGTATATGTAATAGTATAAAATGTAAAATAAACAAATATAAAATAAATATTTTTATATATACATAAATAGAAAAAAACGTATATAATGCACACTCCCAACATATCATTCTGATAGCTTTGCAGCCTATTTTTGTGTAAAGCTTCATAAGAACCTTTTAAAGCTTCTTATCAGAATCAAAAACATTAAAATTACTGTTTAAAATACAGTTTAAAAAAAATGTAGCCCTTAAGTAATCTGTTGTGTTAACAAACTGTGTCTGATGTGTGATCAGAGACCGCACCACCACCGTTGTGAATGTGGAGGGAGATGCGCTTGGTGCTGGCATTCTTCACCACATCAATGAGCAAGAGATGAAGAAACAAAGACAACAGGAGCAGCATCAAGAGGAGCAAGAACTGGAGGAGGTGAAGGTGGAGGTTGTGGCTAATGTCAAAGCAGAAGAGGAGACCTCCCCTCTCGTCACATGCCAGAACCAAGGAGACAGTTCCTCACGTGAAACACTCGACGACAAGGACGGTGTGGAGTCTGTACTGTAAAGTGTTGACTGTGGTCTTTCATCTCTTTCTTCTTTAATCTTTCTCACTCTTTTAAAAACCACTATAGACATGATGTCTCCACCAGTGTGAAGTTTACGTCAAATATAAAGTTTATTCAAGTCTGTGAATGGAACATTAATGGTCAGTTTGCTGTTTTACATTTAGTTTGAAGTACTTGACAGAAGAACAGGTTCTGTTATGATAATCTTATCCAGTTGTGCCAAAATGATTTCTTATTATCGGTTTTTGTGTTTGGGAACATTTCCCAGATTATGTGCAAAGTCTAAAAGGGAACATGTCCAGTCTGCAAGCAGATGTCTAGTGAAGAGATGGATAGTAATGAAAATCATTCAGACTGACCTCTTGCTCTGTTTGTTTGCTATATTTTAACTGACTGTATGAAACATTTACTATTTTGAAGATTGACCGGTAAGTATTTGCTGTAAATATTTGTCTCTAATGGAAAATCCTGTTGCATTGTGGTATAGTCCAAAGATTTATTGGGGACTATATCAAAACTGTGAAATACTCCTGTGAATTCTAGCAGATTCAGAGCTTGTGCTTTATGGTTTTAGTACTTTCAAATCTGGTGAACTTTCAAATTTGAAGTGAACGTCAAGCTCAAAAGATTGAAACAAAACTCAGGGTCACAGGTGATACTGAACCTGATGATGAAAGACACACTGGAGGGCAAACATTTCCTGATAGACCTCCTCCATTCTCTTGTCTACATTACAAATACATGCTGTTGACCCAAGAACGTGGTATCTGGTGACACCTAGTGGTCAGTGGAAATATAAACACTGACTTTGTCTTGACTTTTTGTACATTTTATGCCCAACTTTTAAGTTTGGCCATTAGCTAAGAAGTAAATGATTTTAAACGACAATTTGATAAGTATGAATGAGTTTAATTTATTCTAATTGTTTAGCCTTTTGTAAAAAGATTCAGATGTTAAAGGGTTTACATGAACTAAGCTGTTAATTAGCACTTGATTAGTGTGTTTAATATGCATTTTCTCCTTGTATTTTTCCACTCTCTTTTAACTGTATGTTATTTTGTTACTCTGTGTCTCTGCTTACTATAAATCATAAGCATTTGTGTCTCTGATTTACATGCAGTTTGACGTTTTCTATGCAATTGCATTGTTATGATAATCTAATAAGATCTACATTACATTGAATACATAGGCCTATTCCTACGTTTGGGGATAGTTATTTTTTGGTAACTAATAATAGTATAACTGTTTCCTGAGTGGACACAAAGTCATCCAGGGGCGCTTAGGGGCTAATAAGCAAGTCGCTTTTTTCCTCACTGGAGACTTTTGTACACTAAACGTGTAGATAATTATTTAAATCTTTATTCAACATATGTAATCTTTAATATAATTGCAAGGATTTATATGTTTATAATTTATAATTATTATATATGTTTATATTTCTATTCAATTATTTTTAAATCCTCATTCTATAATCACAAACGACTGTAATTTGTCTTTTACGACCAGCGCTGAGAAATGTAACAAGCAAGGCGTGACAAGGCGCTGTTTCAGCAGCAGTTACATGACTGAATAAAGAGCATGAAAAAACTTTAATAAACATTATATGATCTCAACCAGTGTGTCCCCCCAAATAACAGGCAATTATCATGCGCATGCGTATTAATGTGAAACTCGAGCCGGTGTGACTGGACTATGGCTCGTGCAGTTTTAATGTCTCTATTGGCTGGAAGCGACAGTCTTGCGCTGCTTGACCCGCCTCTGTGTTATGAACCGTTTCCTCCACCGCTTGGATTCCACAACATCAGTGTTTTATTAATCGTATTGTATCTCTAAATTATAAGAACATAGTTCGTGGAGCTGCCGAGGGATTTTCCTTAGCCAAACCCGGTACGTAAACACAGTTTAAGATCAATTCATGCAGGATGTTCAGCTATGAAAGCAAAGTGAAAGTGATGTCGACAGAGGTGTGACAGATTCATATTCCTGGCTGAAACATAATAGCTTAGCATTAATCACTCTGTGTGCTGCTGCTTGTTGTGAAACAATCTGTCATTCATTATTGATGCATATGTAACTCAAGAATAATTGTACTTTCTACGAACATTTTCCGTTCAGGAAAGTTATTCACTAATTCACTATAAATAGCTTTCTCAGGCCACGTATCCTCAGTGTGCATGTTTGTCATTCTTGTTCTTATTTTTGCATACCTTTAGCTTTCCTTGCATTATTAAATCCTAGAACTGTTCAATGGAGCGCTTATGTTGAAGACACACTGTTTCCTCTAGTAGCCTATCTTTGTGTATGTTTGCGTTAGTGTTTAATTACAGAGTCACTGAGAACTTTAGTATAGCGGTTGCAGGTTGTGACTTACAAAACAAGCAGATTGTATATTGTATTGTGAACTGTACGTTGTGTTGTGTTTTGTATTTGAATTGATTTAACAGCGTATTCCTCTACGGTTTCTCAGAGGAAATGTATAATGCAGACACCCTGCCTTCTTTAGACATTGTTTGATGATCATGTTGTCATGGTAACTGTCAATCAAGCCTATATGACTTTCTATAGGCTTCGCACTGTTTGTAGCCCAAGGATCAGTCTCAGAACAACTTGGTATCCGACTCATTGATAGAATCTGTTTTGCTTCCTTGCTTTACAATACAAAGTAAACAAATTCATACATATAGCCCTGCAAACTGTCAGTAACAGTAACAGACCAGCCATGTGTCGGTTTTAATATGTGTCATATTGAAATTAAAAGGAACTCCGCGAGGGTTCAGTGTAAAAGACACATGATTGTCTTTGTTTGCAGGCAGGCTATGATATTAAATACCCCCCACGTGATCACCTCTCATAACATGTCATTTTCTTTCGGTTGCCATGGAAACCAGGCGCATCAGCCTATCAAAAAGCAGATCCAGTCTAGTATTCCACAGAGAAGTACAAGAAACTGCTTTGTCTGCATGCTGTTGCATTTATCAGCCTTCATCTGACACATAATCATAACAGTCTAAATGTTACATTTTGCCACAGTAAATATTATTTTTAATTACTAAATTGTTTTTTATTATTACATTTAATTTACAATCTTGATTTTAATTGATTACATTTTTACTTTAAGATTTTTTTTTAAAGATGATATTTAGTCATTCATTAAATCTGTCAGTAGTAGTACTTTTGTAGTTAGGAAATGGACAAAGAGCATTCATGAATTTCAGGCAAGCCTGAACATGCAGCCTTAATGAGACTGCTTATCCAGGGGCCAGTTGCATAAACATAGACGCTGTTAAGACTGTGTCTTACAAACTAGTTTGACCAACTAGCAGTTAGCCAAGGGGTAATCAGTCTTACTTTTTGAATTCACATTAGACCAATCTACCTTTTTGTAACTGACTTTAAAAAGTCTTGAAGAAAAGAAATTAGATGACTAACTTTTAAGACTTGTCTAAGCAGTTTACGCAACCCGCCCCAGATCAGAAGTAACCCTATTAGAGTAAATGAGCCCTGCATCATGTTAGATGACACTTATCACAGAGCCTTGTGTGGTGATTCAAACCTTTGCTTTGCAGTGTTTAATACACAGTGTGGTTATGACCTTTAGCTGTTGCTCTGGCCAAATGTGGAACCACAGAATCTGGAGGTGTTGCTATGGCTCTCGGAGTTGACAAGGCCTTATCAGACACCTCCTCGCAAATGGAGAACAAGAGCTATGGGAGGTGGAAGACCAGGATCCCGGAGTTCATTCGCAGCGGTCACACTAGACCCCTCAGTCACAGGGCAGTTGAGAGGACAAGGCCTGCAAATGTCCTGCACGTACGTGGCGCCAAGTGACTCCAGCCACACGCTTAGATTGGCGATTGACCGCAAAAAGATCGGTCCCGACCTGGCACCTGTTCTTTTCCACGCTGCTCCTCCTTACTCGCTATGACGACAAAAGCTGCTATACTCATGACCAAAAAACCACTGATCGGTTCTCCACCAACACTGTAGGTGCCATCCCTGGAAACCTCTCATCTACACATGAAGACTCAGACAGGGTAAGAATCTAATGAAACAAGTCTTAGTGAGCTGCTTAGGATGTTTTACTGAATTTCCAAATTTGTACTGAATTTTGCATCTGAAGTGGTTGCAGAATGTTTGTAATAATAATTTAAAATCAACTGGGAAGCTTTGTGTGCATCCAAATGTGGATTCAGATACCATCTTGTTTGAGTGCAAGACAGTGTTTCCTGCTGTGAAATCTGATTCGCAAAACAACTGACTCTTATGAACCAGCTGTTTTTAAAGAGCCAGTGTGATGCATGAATCTGTTGAACTTTCTGGTGAGTTAGCAGTTTAAATCAGATTAATTTAGTCAGTTAATCATTCAGAGCTCTTACTGAGCCACAACTGACTCCCTTACTGAACCATGAGTCATTTTTGGTTTTATAAAAATATTAAGCAACTGTTATCAACATTGATAATAATAAGAAATTGTTTTTGAGCACCAAATCATCATACTATATCTGAGTCTGAAGGGGACCATGTGACTCACTCGACTATTGAAATTATCGTACTTTGCGCTCATTACACAGGAATACATTTTAAAATATATTAATCTAAATTGTAATAATATTTCACAATATTATGGTTTTAGCTGTATATTTAATAAAAAATAAAAGCAGCCGTGGTGAACGCAAAAACATATAAACCAATTTATAAAACCTTATGAATCAAACTTTTGAAATGGTAGTCTTGTTTAATTATAGGAGCCAATGGCTCCCTGGTCATGTTTTAGTCTGCATCCCAGGATTTCCTATTAACCATTACCTCTTTTTTGTCTATTTTTCCTCAGATCAGTTACAAAGCTGATTCCCCTAAAGAAAAGGACAAAAGTCTGTCTAAACAGTCATTCAGAAGTATCCCAGAAGATTCTCCATATTATAAATCCTCCCTACCATTATCTAGAGAACACCTGGATACCACCATGAGCATATCAGACCTCAGACTGTGGTCATGTGATGAGGATCCTATTTTTAACTCTACCAAACGCAGTCTGTCCAGTCCACTTTCAGCTTCTTTGAGCCTCACAGCACCCCCAGTGCAATCCACTCCTAGAAGCACTTCTTACTTGTCCAACCATACATCTGATTTCACTGGAAGGATAAAAACAAGAACAGGTGAGATGATGGACAGAAGAAGAGATTCTCTTCTTAACACAGGATCTTCTCAGTCTTACAGTAAGAACCATCGACATGGGTTCAAACACATGTCGCCGTATCAGGCCAACTATTGGGCCTGTGCCATCCCCAACACTATGCCACCCTCTCCAAACCGCAAATCCTCCTGCTGGGATCCTGAAAAGGAGTACCAGGAGCTCCTGGACTACACGTACCCTCTTAGACCCAACATGGCTGGTACATGGGGTTCATCAGATGTGGATCTTCTCTTGCGAGCCGATCCATTGTTGCAAGACTCAGGCATTGAGTTGGACCGCTCTTCCACTCTGTCCGGTTTAGACCTGTCCTATACAGAGACTCGACAGGAATGGTGTAGCCCAGGAACAGCTCAAAAGTCAACTGAGTTTTATGCTCTAAACAAACCACATTCTAAGTCTTTAGATGGCATCGTGTCCAGTAGCCTGTACTCCTCACTAGACCAAGCTGGCTTGTCAGTTGAGAGTCTGGACTGCGATGGGAAGCCAGGGGGCCATTATCGTAAATTTGGCATCTTCTCGACGTTCAGACCTGTCCCCACTTTCATTAGTTCAGCACACATCCTTCCTCGTCCTGATTCGCAGGACGAGTTGGACGAAGAGTTCCTTCGCCTACCAGAACGGCTACAAGAACTTCATGTGCTTTCACAGCAGCTGAGGGACATTAGTAACCAGATGAGCCAAACGGTCATCACCAGCTGGGAATCCCCAGAGAACAAGATCACCTCAGTCAGATCACCAACGGCTCAAGTGGGAAAGCAGGAACCATTCATGGAAGAAAAGGGCGATGAAGATGTTGAAGCAGAAGGGGGATCTGTTTCTGAAGTTCCTCTTACACATTTAGAGAATGCAAAGAAGCCTGATTCCAGAATTCAAATGATTAACCAAGACATGAATAGGAGGAACCTGAGGGAGGTGGAAGCTGTTATGGATCAGCTGAGCAGACTGTCAATGTCAGAGCTTCAGAGGACAATACAAACAGACCAGAACGAAAATGAGACCAAGGAGTCACTAATGCAGCACATTCAGGTGAGTAGAAATTTCTGTTGTGATAGTGAAGTCCTGAGATGGCTGAGAATTTATGAGAACTATTATGTTCTTTCTCAATAGGCATTTTGCTCGAACCTAGAAAAGCTGATTCAGTGGCTGCACAAGGTGGTAGAGAAAGTAGAGGTTCTTTCTCCTCCCATGGTTGACTTGGAAAGCGTCAAAGCCTCCTTGCGGAATTACAAGGTTTGGAAACTACACTAACATTCAAAGTTTGGGGTCAGTAAGATTATTATTATTAGTAGTAGTAGTATTTATTTATTTATTTTAGCTTAAGTTATTGAACCTAAGGAATATGTCTTTCATCAAGGATGTGTTTAAATGTACAAAATGTATCAATATAGTCCAAAAGGCATTTCGAAATGCTCAACAATTCTGTATATTTCAAATAAATGCTGTGCTGTATCCTGAAAAATTTACCATTGTTTCCACAAAAATATTAAGCAGCGAAACTATTTGCAACATTAAAAATAGTAAGAACCATTATTAATATTTGAGCACCAAAGCATCATATTAGAATGATTTATGAAGGATCATCTGACACTGAAGACTGGAGTAATGATATTGAAAATTCAGCTTTGCCATTAAAATAGAAAACTGTTATTTTGAATTGTAATAATATTTCATAATATTATTGTTTTACTGTATTTTTGGTACATAAGCAAGTCTTTGGTGAACATACGAGATTTTTTTTCTGTCAAAACATTTAAAGGGGACATAACACACACATTTTCGCCAATCTCATGTTAATCTTGTGTACCTATAGTAGTATTGCATCCTTCATATCTCAGAAGAGTTTTTAGTTTTATCAGATTTATAAAAGACATATACTTCTCTCTGAAAACAATCAAGCTCCTGGAGGCGTGCCGTGGGCGGAGCTAAAGAGTCACGAGGACGTGCAGCTTTTGCGTAGCGATCATCTGCAAGCTGTGACATCGACATAAAAAAACAGGAACAAATACTTTATTGACTTAAATTTTATTTAATTTGTTTATAAAACAGTGTGTGACCATGCCCACAAAACCCTCATAAGCATACTTTGTTTTGTGAATTGAGATTTACACACATCTGAAAGCTCTAAATAAGCACCATTGCTGGTATTGGTTGTAGGCTAGGAACAATATTTGGCTCGCGATACGTACCCCTATTCCGTTTTTCAAAATCTGAATCTGATGGTGCAAAAAAATCTTATAATATTTTAGAAACATCGCTGTAAATTTGTCTAAATGAAGTTCTTAGCAATGCACATTACTACTGATAATAAAGTTTTGATATATTTACGGTAGGAAATTTACAAAATATCTTCATGGAACATGATCATTACTTCATATCCAAATGATGTTTGGCATAAAAGAAAAATCAATAATTTTGACCAATACAATGTATTGTTGGCTATTGCTAAAAATATACCCTGGAAAGCAACTTATGCGGTTTTTTGTGTCCAGGTCCCAACATTTGACACCGAAATGCCGGGAACAAACACTTGCACAACTCTGTTGCTGCCCCGAAAAACCCCACTGCACCCACTGTTCTCTTAACGCCAGGTTATTTTGGGAAGCTGAACAAGGTTATCTTTTCCTTACAACCAAAAACACACTTCTTTGGTGGCATTGTTAATTTCGTGGTCTAAAAACAAAAATGACAAATCCTTCTCAAGCAAGTCCTGTCCAGCGCTGCCAATGACTTCTGTAACCCAAATGAAGCATGTTGATGGAAGTGCTCTTGCTATAGCTCTGGTTGATTTGTGCCTGTGCTCTTCTTTGGCCATGTTTATCATGAGAATCCAACTCTTTAACAGTAAATAAGTCAGAATGCATGAAATAGAATTAGACCCCCCTTTAGATAAAAATCTTATCGACCCTAACATTTCTGAATGGTAGACCACATGCATCTATTGTAACAATAAGCAATTAAAAAATTGTATTACAAAAGAAGTTCATTCAAAAAGCACATAACTGTGTCACATAATATTTTTCAGAGTTTTCAGGAAGAAGTTCAGGCTCATAAGCCTCTCACAGCAAATGTTCTGCAGACCGGAGAGATGCTTTTGCATTGCATGAATTCAGCCTCTCCTTGTGAGTCATACTACCTTTGTCAAACTATAATGCAATAAGAAAATATTATTTAAAAAATCTCTACCATTCCGCTGCTGTACTGAATATTGAATTGGCATGACTACTTTGAATGGAAGGGAAAAGCTGCATTTTGTTACTGAACCATCAGTAGTGGCTCCAGAGCTGTGAAGTGGTGAAATTATATTTGAAACATTAGATCTTTTTATCTTCCAAAGCAATATAATGCCCTATTTTTTTCTTGATAAGTTGGTATACTTCTACAAGTATCTATACTGCTTCTCAGTTTTAGACATGTTGTGCAGCGTAACCCAATACTCAGTTACATAGGACAGAAACAGGAAACGCTCTGCTTGGAGAATGCAGCCATGCATGCTTAACTTAGGGAGCCGTGCTGTTGCCTAGCATGCTTCATTTCTGAATTCACATCAAGCATGGTTTTTGTCAACACATTATTAGTCTGTAGTTGTTCTCATACTGCTGCTAATATTTTTTTTCCTGATTCCTCAGTTCTGAAAGACACACTGATGCTGATAGAGAGGCAGTCTCACACACTGAAAACTCATTCAGAGTATCTTTTCACCTCTATTCTGTCAGCCATGGACTGCCTCACTGACCCCAGATCTGAGGAAGCATCAGGTAAATGATCTCCTATTATTATAGTGCCCTCTAGTGTCATCACATGGTTAGAGCTTGTGAAATGAATTGTAAACACTATGATATAAAGTTCACTATTCACATGTAACTTCCAGTTGTCACCGCAAGTCGATGGACTTCGTAGGACCTTATCCGCCTCCTTCTATCTTTGATTATTAAAAATGCAGAATCATCAAGTAGATTCTCACTCTTTCTCCACAGAAGCCGTTTTTGAGAATTATTAGGACTCTGAGAAGGTGAACGTCTGGTCTGTTCACTGCCTTCACTGAGGCATCCTTTTTGGTCTTTTCACATCAAGGATGAAAAACACTTCTTACTTGACTCTTATGTCACCATTTTCTTTGTTTTACACGCTTAACACATTTACTGTATCCAGAGTGGTGTTATGTGCTGTTGTCACAAGCTTGAGTTATTTGTAACAACATTTGTGATGAACTTTTCACTTTGAATTTTCACACACCAGCATGTCATTGTCTTTAGGTGTATTTTTTTTAACTAAAAAATGTCCTGTGATGGCTTAACTTAGTAATATTGTTTGACTGAAGAGGTGCACAGGCATGGTGCCAATCGTGATTGTGATCTCAGGTTATTACCCTATTAAGTTTTAATGGAGAGCAGTCCAGCCTTCATTAGCATCCCTGCAGCTTTAGTTTCGCTTGTGAGTAACCTGTGCCTCAAAGATATACTGTTTTTTTTTTTGACTGAAAATTAGTGTGATTAATGGTATTATTAATATATGAACATACTGAATATATGAATAATCTGTTGGGTGAACATTTATACTTTTAAAATGAAAAAATATTTTTGATTTATTGTGTTAAAGCATGTTCACGCTAAAATTTAAATTCTGTCATCATTTTCTTACACTGATGTTCCTCCCAAAACATTGATTTTCTTCTTTTGCAGCATACACAACAATAGTTTTGGAGAAATTCTCTGTTGTATTGTTTTGTGTCCACACATGAATGTTGAATGTTACAACATAGTTCAAATATTCTTTTCTTTGGTGTCCAAAAAAAAGAAGTTTGAATGACATGAGGTGAGTAAATGATGACAAAATTAAAAATTTTGTAAATTCTCTTTAAGGGAAAAATGGTTCTTCCGCAAATGAACAAAATGCAATACACAGCATATATATGTAATGTGACATTAAAGGAACACTCTACTATTTTTGAAAATAGGCTCATTTTCTGACTCCCCTAGAGTTAAACAGTTGAGGTTTTACCGTTTTTGAATCCATTCAGCAGATCTCCGGGTCTGGCGGTAACACTTTTAGCTGTAGCTTAGCATAGATCATTGAATCTGATGAGACTGGTAGCATCTCATTAGCGCATGAAAATAGTCCCCAGCATGCTCCCTGTGCATGCAGGTGGTCACGTTGGTTATGTTGACCGAAGTTAGCCTATTTTCAGGCACTTCGTAATATCATTGCGCCTGCTGCACCCATGGTACGGCAGCAAAGTTCCTTGATTATTACGCCGGAATGAGAGTATAGTTTCCTAGCCATATCGACCTAGAAAATCACAACTTTTCATTTTTCCGGCGTCTTAGTACAGTCAACGATGATAACTACAGAAAGAGCAAGGTTTAAATTAGAAAAAAAAAAAAAAATAATAAAACTCTTTGGTCATTTTTGAGCGAGATGCAACGGTCTAATCAGATTCAATGATCTGTGCTAAGCTACAGCTAAAAGTGCTAATGCCAGACCCGGAGATCGGCTGAATGAGTTTGAAAATGGTAAAACTCAACTGTTTTAACTCTAGGGGAGTTGGAAAATTAGCCTATTTTCAAAAAAAATTGAGTGTTCCTTTAAGTGTCATTTTTGGTCAGCGAAGAAATGATGGAAATTAAAAACCTCACAGATCCGATCAGAGATCACAGATTGATGTGATTGTTTTTGCCAATTGACCAAAAAATTGCGTTTTTTTATACCAAGAAACCTTCTCTATTTGATAGTTTTGTAGTTTTGTTAATTAGGTCAAATCAAAATTTTTGTTAAGGTTTGGTAATGATGCTTAATGTAAATGCAAAAATTAAAATGTATGTACAGGAATGTACTCAGTATTAACCCTTTCGCATACAGACTCATTACATATATAGCTACAAGCAGTGATACAGGGCCAAGCCCCGAAGGTGCAGCAGGCACAGCAACCACTGCTACTTCAAGCACAGCATGTACAGCAAGCATAACAATCACAGCAAACTCATCAAAGTACTTCACACTGAACAGTCAAAAGCTTTACAATGTGCATCTCAAAAACACAAAACACTCTTAAGATTCTGCATATAAAAGCACTGCATGTCATGTGCCACACTGGATTCAAACCCTCAACCTTAAGGCTGCCGAGGAGAGCTTTCATTTTGAGAATGAACACATGAAAACATTACTTAACATGTTGATTAGCATGTTAAGCTAACTAAATGCTAATGTAGCTTATGGTTAGAAAGAATGGCAACCAATTAGCATGCCAACCAATTTACATGCTAAGCTAACTAGCACAAGTCAACAAACGCAGGCACGGTCAACTTCGGAGAGGTATTTCTCGGAAACGGAAGCAAATATAAAAAATCCATTCTGTCATTTCTGTGCGACTGTCCAAAAGAAAAACAGTTTTTAATTTACTTCAATATGGTGAACAGGCACATTTTTGGAAAATGACATAACATATAGGCATAATCGGCGTAAACCAGGGAATGAAGGGATACAAAAATAACAAAATTTGGACAATGTTTTCAAAAATAAGTTTTAAGTTATAAGTTTTAGCAAAAAAACATATATCTCTGGAACACCAGGTGGCACTGTATTCAAACTTCTCAGGTACCTCCAAGTACCTGTCAATGATCCCTACCAATTTTTGTGCAGATATATCAAATGGTTTTAAATTTTTGGTGGACTACACAAATTTTTAAATGAGCAGTTTGTCTGACCTTGGCAAAATCAACATCGACAGATTCGGCAAGACCCAAGTAGCCATTTTTCATATCTCATGATCCATAGGTGCTGTTGCAACCTTTCAAATTTCATTTTAATTGATAAAAGTTTGGCTGAGATACAGCCTCTGAACCAATTTTGGGTCGACATTAAGTTCACAACATCATAACTTTTGTTTTTCAAAAGTATGGCATAACATTGTTCACTCATTTCTGTCCAGCTCGGTCCAAAGATCATCTCTGCAGATTTTCGTAAGAATTGGACAAAATTTGGAAGAGTAGCAGAAAAACTGAATACTGTATTTTTCAAAATGGCCGGTACAGTAATGGGTAGAGTCTTAATGTAGGCTATTGAATGTGATCATAATGAAGAGTACTTTTGAACTGGTGGTGGTGCTATAGAGTTGGTCCTAGAGACCCCAAAGTTGATCAGATCACTATTCATGACCATCACTATAAGTGTGCCAATTTTCATAATTTTCCTATATTCCGTTCATAGGGCTACCATAGACTCCCATAGGGGAAAAATAATAATAATAAAACTTGCAGATACAATAGGACCTACAGCCCCTTCGGGGCTTGATCCTTAATTAAAATAGATCCTCAATTGACTCAGGCTTTACAAAGTCTTCTAAAATTGCATTGAGATTTTTTTAATCTAAAAAGTAAATCAATTATTAACTAAAACTAAACCTAAATCTGTTTTTGTTCATTAAAAAAGCTGAAATAATACATAAAATTATTCAAAACTTAAAAATGAGAAATGATGCCATGGCAGCTAACTTAAACTAAGTTTACATTTAAAAATAAAGCTTGGAAATATTTAAAATCTAATACAATTGACAAAGCACCTACAATGATTCAAGTACATCTAAAATGCAAACTAAAATTTAAAATAGTAAACGCGAATTCCAAATATAGTAATTACTATTTAGTAATGTAAATTATACTAAAATATGAATTAACTGCGTTTGTATGCAGCAATGGCAAGCTTAATCTGTACTCATATACTAAATATGCCCCATCCCGGGGATAAGGAACACCATCTAAAACTGCACAAAATGATAAACTAGACATAAACGGTTTCCAAGTTCATTCAAAAAATTAATTAATTCGCCTTTATTATTAAAAAGAGAACATAGTGTTTGAGTCACATATGCAATTGTGAGATTGTTGCTTTCAATGCATTCCGCAGGTAAATGGCCAATATCGAGCGATTGTATATTAATGGAACAATATATTTGCATATAAATGTTGAATAAATAAAACACAAATGAGGGTTTCTAAATGTCACCATGAATGCAGCCATAATCTGTATTTTACATGTGGTCGTACATATATTATATGTATGTATATATAATATATATATATATATATATAATATATATTAACTGTTACACATTTGCGCACACAAAACTAACAAGAGTCTGCAGCACAACTTTAATGCAACAGGAAGGTAAAACTACTCCAAATCATGTAGTTACTCTAAGCTTGTCAATTCAATCTTACACACCCACACATACATAGAATCTATATAATATATATTATTATTATAGAGTAGTATCATGTACATATATTTTACTAAACAGATTTAGGACTGTGAACCACCACTGCCCGGTTGATCTCAACAGACAAAACAATCTGTGGGGACAGAAACCTACACATGCAAATATAAACAGTAAAATAAGTAAGAACAAAGTAAGAAAGGAAAAGGACAGAAAAAGAAAATGTCATTGAATTTTGACCACAGACCAGCCCTGCAGTAGGAATGCAGTGAGATAAATACACACATTATTCTTAGAAACCTGCACACAGAGGATTTAAAATCGTTGAAAATGAAATCCATCCTTTTTTGGGGTGGGGTTGGTTAAAAGCAGCCTCTGACAGACGGCAGGGGTGAAGGGGACTGACCGTTACCAAATCTCAGACCTCTCATCAGTTTTAGTTTGTGAAAAGCAGGGGGGGGGATTTTTGAATGTTTTTGGTAGTGCGGCTACATACAGTACAACTTGGGTAACTTAAACTGTTGACTGCTTCACACTCTCTTTTATTCTTTCTTTTCTTCATATTCCATCTTTGCTCCATAACAAATGATGGGCCGAGGTGAGGGGGTTGGGGTTGAGGAAGCCTCAGCAGCAGCCTCCAGATGCAGGCTTCACTGGAGTGCTCTGGATCTTAACGTTAGACTTCTCAGCACCCCCAGCTGTGGCTCCGGGGCCCATTCTCTTCTTGATCTCGGCAGCCATGGTCATGAAGGCCTGCTCTACATTAGTGGCATTCTTAGCACTAGTTTCCAAGAAAGGAATGCCAAGGGAATCAGCAAATTCCTAAAGATAAACAAAGCAGTTATTTCCGTTAGAATACTGGAAAAGTGAACAACTGCAAATCTTATGTACACATAGGCTTTGCTCCAAAACCTAGTGAGCTGCCTATATATGCAGAGGTTTAAAGCACAGTGTTGTCAACCACAACTAAAACTATTAAAAATAGTTTTTGTTCACTGAAATGAAAACTTGCATGAAAAAGGAGGTTGCTTTTGGCAACTAGCCTGAAATCAAATATTGATTAGCTAAAATGGACAAACTGATAAATAAATAATTAGGAAAAACATTACTAAAATGTAATATGAAAAATGAAAATATAAATGAATTATTAATAAATACTATAATGACATATAGAAATAATACAAATATAAATTTGATCCTGACACAAAGGCCATTCTATACGACAGGCAGCATTACCAGAATGCCTTATGAGCTCGAAAATGTCAGACAAAGTGAAAGAATTGTCAATCAAAAATATAATTCATTCAGTACCGAAATGTATCAGTTACATCAAGTTAAAATTCCTACTAAAGTGCATTCTGTATTGTTAATGTTTATTACAGCATTAAGTCATTAGCGTAGCAGCATGCTATATCAACTGAAATCAAGAGTCTCCAATGCACTTTGTTGTTGTCCACGTATAACATTCCAAATCGGTCAGTTATGAGTTCTCATTTTAGTTAGAAGGCAGTTTGACAGCAAGGCAGCTCATTAGGTTTTGAAACAGAACCATAATAATAGTGAAATAAATCAAGTAATATGGAGTATAGCAATATTACCTTCGCCGTTGTGTAGTCCACCACTTTTTTTGTTGTTAAGTCACACTTGTTGCCAACCAATAACTTGTTAACATTTTCACTGGCATAGCGGTCAATCTCCTGTAGCCACTGTTTAACATTATTGAAGGACTCCTGAGGGCATTAAAAAAAAACATTGTAACAAATACAATGGAGCAGAAATTACAACCTTTATTTCAAGGTATTTTCACAGGTGTTTATAGTGAAATTAGGACACTTAAGGTTTGTATGAGCTCACCTGATCTGTAACATCATAGACTACAATAATGCCATGTGCTCCTCTGTAGTAACTGGATGTGATTGTGCGAAACCTCTCCTGCCCTGCTGTATCCCACTGTAAGGAAGAAGGAATATGACACCTGAATGAAATGCAAAGATAGGCTCAGAAAAACTTTATTTCAGCTACTTAATAGTAGAGCAGGGTACTGACAAGATTTAAACTACAACTCTTAAAGGGGTCCTGTTATGCTTTTCACTTTTTCAACTTTAGTTAGTCTGTATGTAATATTGCTGTTTGAGCATATCAAAGTCCACTTCAAAAGGAGATATTTCATTTAACAGAAATCACTTTTCAAAAACCACAATGAACGACTCGTTTGGACTATAACGCATATTTTCCAGGATTTGTGATAACACAAATAGCGACGAATGGGACGAGAGCTGGTTGAGCTCCACTAGAGAAGGCAACGAGTGTTATCACTATGTCGGAGACATGCTAGCTTTCACAAGGCAGATGAACTTAGAGTGGTTACAATTATCCGGGTTTAAATCTAGCTCAAATTGATTTGATTTGATGCAATATTTACACTGAAGCTCGCAAGTGGCTATGGGCGTGACATTTCCCGACCAGGGCTGCGTTCCAGTCCATTTGTTTATGCCCTTCCCTCGCAAACTTCCCTCCGTCTCGTTTACTCAGATATACGTTACTGATTACGTTGCATGAGTGCCCACTTATGGCGGAACCCTTGGAATGGGCTGAACTGGAACGTCCTAAGCCAGGGGTAGGCAAGTTCGGTCCTGCAGAGTTCAGCTCCAACCCCAACAAAACACATGACCAAAGCTACTCAATGTCTTCAGGATTATAAGGCCTTAGCAAGGAGTTTTGTTTTCAGGGTCTGGAGTTGAATCTCTGCAGGAATGCGGCTCTCAGGACCGAAATTGCCTACCCCTAAGACCTTGATCACTTAGAATCAGCTATGGGGTTGGTTTATTGTTTAAATTTTTTCCCTAATGAGTTGTTTGGTGCAGCATTCTATATGTAAATATGTATGCTTGGGCTGTTATAAATGTAAAAAAAAAATAATTCATATATTATAGAGTTGTTTTTCTTTTTTTTTAGGGTGGGGATAAATTACAAGCGATCTGTGATGGGACGTGCACGTGTTGCATTGTAGGCTATGGAGCGGCCTGAGGCAAGGATGAAGCGACTCGCTAAATCGGTCAAAATCAAGGGTCGAGGGTCTGGTCCATTTAAACTTCCCTCGTCCATTCAGGAAGTGGAACGCACTTCACAAAAGGGACAAGCGGGGATTCACGAGGGGCAGTGCATTAGGGAAGTTATGCCGAGTTCACACTGCACGGTTTTAGCCCGATTTTTCACTCGCCGACAAATGCTCGACATCGGAGGCAAATCGGTGCTCGTTAACGCTAGTGACAATCACGCAGTGTGAATAATCAAAGACGCGATCTGAGAGAATCGACAACGCCCGTGAAATATTTGGCATGCCAAATATCTGGACCTGTCGCCGATTACAATCCCACGCCTGTGTGCAATGATTTGATGAAAAAATACAATCGGAAAATACTCAGACACAACTGAGAGGACCACAGATAACCAGGGCGTCGGGACCAGTCGGGAAGGAGTTAAATAGACCAGACAATCTCAGTATTTTAATAATAAACAAATTATAACTCAAACAAGTACAGAAACCAAAAGCCATCAAACTTGGCTTGACACCGCCAACAATTATCACCTGAAATAGCAGTTACGTGCACAACTAGCAAAACTTATTTAGCCTCCAGACTACTCAATTTGCAAGAACACACCCACAATCCCTGTTCCCTGGCATTCCCTCCTGCAAATCGTTTTTTCTTTTTCTCCTTGTGAGCGGAAATCAGCTCAGCAATTTGCGGTTATATATATATTATATATATATATATACTTTGTTAATATACAATAAATAAAGTCTTGCTGGAGAAACTCCGGTTGACGCACTCGGGTTTCTCGCGTTATCTTTCTTGTACAATTGAACTTCTCGTGTGGAGGTGTTTGGTTATGTAGAACAAGGTAGTTTGCGAACCAGAAACAGAGCTGTCGGCGATTCCTAATTGTAAGTCATGCACAGTGTGAAACCAGTCGCCGCAGCCCACTCGCAGTGGTGAACACAGCAGCAAATGAATGCGGCAATACCTAGAGTTTGAAAATCGGGCAACGTAGGAAGCACCGACATTCGAGCGCCCATCCAAAAAGTGGGTGGAACAGCCAGGGTAATCCCAGCACACACTGGCCCAGCAACAATCACACAACACTGGCCAGCGAAACCACAAGTCCTAGCACACACTGGCCCAGATTCACAACGCCACTAAAGCACCCAACACAGCACACCGGGCACAGCTACACCAATTCACCAGGCACAAAACACACCAGGATCCACAGACAATTTGCGTATTTCAGCAAAGGGGGCCTAATTGGATAACAACAGGGTGAGACTTTTTTTTTTTTTTTTTTTTTTTTTTTGGTTTTTTTTCCTTTTTTTATTGTTCCATTACAAAAAACAAAAGGTACAATAAAACGCATAACATAATCTAACAAACACGGACCAGCCTTAGGTTGAGTAACCATGGACAACAAGAAGTACACAAACTAAACCCATAATCCGAAGAACGAAAGAAAGAAATAGGAACACAAAACAAATAAAACAAACCAAAAGGGGCTTTTTACCTTAGTTTATACATGCCTCAAAAACGAAATCAATTTGAGAGCTTTCTTGTTTTTAACCAATTCTAAAGATTTTCACAACATTTTAACCTCATTCATCCACTGGTTAAAGTTGGGTTTAGATTTAAACCATCTACATTTATGAATGAAAAACTTTCCAAGACAAAGCAAGAAATTAATAACAAAATCCAACTCTTTGTTTTCCAGACAAATACCAAACCTAATTAACTTCATCGTAAGGGGTGGGAGTTCAACCTCTATAGACTGTAGCCAGTTCTGTACATCTCTCCAAAAAAGTTGCACCAAATCACAACAAAAGAAAACATGCTCTAGATTTTCAATATTCGTTTCACAAAAAACGCAATTATTCACATCCAAATTAAATTTTAGTCTTAAAAATTCATTGGTAGGATAAATCTCATTTAAAATTTTGAAGTTCACCTCCTTAACTTTAGGAGGAAGAGGAAAAGATATATAGCTTTTCCTAATTTTTTTAATTTCCATAATATCAAAATCTTTGAGCATGTATTCCCTTCTAATAGGGTTAGGATAATAAGCCTGTAAAATAAAATCTCTAATGACTCTATTTGTACAATTTTTATCACAAAAATCATAACCTTCTAAGGAGAGCTGTCTCAGTTCTGGGGAGACTTTGGAGTACAAAATGTCTTCTTTAACTATTAATCTTACAGCAATTGGAATGGCTCTAATTATTCTATTATAAGTATAAACAGAACACTGCAGTTGGAATTTTTCACAAAATTCTCTATACAGTAACACATTTCCATTATCATCCAATAAATGGGCAATCGCCCAAATCCCTTTAAATTTCCATTCCTCAAAATATACTGACTTTCTGCCAATCTTTATATATCTATTATTCCAAACTGGAGTGTTGTGAGGTGTGAAGTTATGTTTGTACAATAATTTCCAATAGAGCAGCACTTGCTGATGGAAAGCTGAAAGTTTAACTGGTAACGAGGTACACTCAAAATCACAACGTAGAAAAAAATGTATTCCTCCCAGTTTGTTAAAAATTGCACTGGGGACAATAAACCAAAAAGAACTGCTATTTTGAATGAAGGATTTTAACCATTTCAATTTCAGAACACCATTCATAAAATCAAAATCGATCGCATTCACACCACCGTCTTCATATTTTTTAATCATAACTTCCTTTCTTTTTATTTCTCATTTATCTGGAGACATTTATTTCTCCAGATAAATTTAAAAGTAACCTTATTTATTAATTTGATCATTCTTGTCGATATGGGCAAGGAGAAGGCTGGGTAGATAAGCCTGGACAAACTATCCATTTTAGACAAAATAAACTTTCCTAAGATTGTAAGAACCCTCTGCAACCATCTATTTAGTATGGATTTACATTTATCTATGTTATTCAATACATTTTTATTCTCCATTATTTCTCTATCTTTAGAATTATTGTAATTCCCAAATATTTAACTTCCTACTTAATTTGTATATTAAATAATGTCTGTAAAGGAAACTCATGTAAAGTTAACATTTCACATTTCTTTAGGTTCAAATAAAGCCCTGAAGCTTTAGAAAACTGGTTGATCGAGTGTAAAGCTAGTGGAATTTGTTGTTCATTTTTAAGAAACAACGTTGTATCATCAGCAAACTGAGTTATAATTATTTGCTTATCCAACACTGTTAAGCCTTCAAAACCATTATTTTTGATAAATAAAGATAACAGCTCAGCAACCATTATAAACAATAATGGTGAGCTGCCACATCCCTGTCGCATCCCCCTTTTAATTGGAAATCTTGTGCAGGTTCCATGACCAAGCGCTACAGAGCTATTATGCCATAGATATAAAACATTTCAATTAAATTAGACTCTTCTCAAAAACCCAAAATGCTTAAGGTTTTCAAAATAAATGGGATGCTCTACGACATCAAAAGCGTTATAAAAAATTCTAAGAAAATCAGAAAACCCACTTCTTGAACAACACTCACTGTAATCAAGTAAATCTAAAACTAACCTTATATTATTATGGATTGACCTTCCTCCCAGAAACCTTGATTGTGTCTCACTAATTATATTAGAAATACCCTTTTTCAGCCTAGCAGCGATAGCCCCAGAAACATTTTTATAATCAGTATTGAGCAAAGTAATAGGCCTCAGATTGTCTAAAATTCTTTTATCTTTACCAGCTTTGGGAATCAATGTAATCAAACCTTGCTTCATACTTTCAATCAACACTTTTTTTCTAATACATTCTGTCAGGGAACTAAATAATAAATTTCTCAAATCCACCCAAAAAAATTAAAAAAAATTACTAGTAAGTCCATCTGTCCCTGGGGATTTGTTCAAAGGCATCTTTTCCACAACTGAATCCAATTCTTTAATCTTAAGCTCTGAATCACGTAAAACTTTAAAAGAGTTATCAATACGTGGAATATAGTTCTGGATTTTAGCAAAAAAAAGATCTGATTCATTGGAAGAGAAATCTGAAGAATAAAGTTTAGAATAAAACTGAAACACTTCTTTTTCAATTTTTCTACAATCTTTGCATTCCTGATCTTGGATCATTAAACTACTGATAGAGTTCCTTTGTTGCCTATTTTTTTCTAAATTACTAAAATATGAAGAGTTCTTTTCACCTTCTTCAATCCATTTAGCTCGTGATCTTATAAAAGCACCCTTAGCCCTCTCGAGATACAAATGATCTAATTTACTTTGAAGCTCCATCATCTTAATTATTTAAAACTGGTTTGTTACAGCATCGGCTTATTTCACAAATTAAATCTCTTTCATACTCCCTTTTTTCTTTCTTTAATTTCTTAGAAAAACTTATAGAGAATTCCCTAATTTTAAATTTGAGAAATTCCCATTTACTTGTATTACAATCAAAAAAATCATTTATCTCTATATCCTTTATTAATTCCTTGATTTTATTGCAGAATTCTTCATTATGTAAGAGAAAGGCATTGAACTTCCAATAACCTTTATTTCTAAATTTTTTAAATTTTGGTTCTAACACGAGATCTATAAAGCAATGATCTGTTAGCGGAGCTTTAGAAATTGTAGATTGTGAAGCATATTTTATAATATTGTCACTAACCATCCAATAATCTATTCTAGATTTGCTCTCTCCATTAGGTTTAAACCATGAAAAGCAATCAACTTCAGGATTTAAACATCTCCAAACATCATTCAAATTATTTTCTGATTTAAAAAAATCAACACTAACATTAAGCCGTCCCTTGTTAAGTCTAGGTGGCCATCTGTCTTTCCACTCATCTGGAACCATATTCCAGTCCCCTCCAACCAAAATATTTTCCGTTGGGTATAGCACTTTAGTTTCTGAAATAATATTAGAAATCTCTTCTACTAATTTCTGGTTTTGAATTGCATTGTTAAAGCCATAAACATTAATTAAAATGAAAAAAAGAACATCAATTTTCAGTACCACCATCAACCAATGACCGCTTCCATCCTCTTTATGAGTGATGACTTCCCCAGGACATTTGTTAAAGCATATTGCCACTCCTCCAGAACGATTAGAACCATGACTGAAAAAAATCTTGTCACCCCATTGATTAGTCCAGAAAGAGGTATCCAAACCCGAAGAATGAGTCTCTTGTAGAAATACACAATGAGCTTTCTGCCCTTTGCAAAATAAAAAAACTGCTTTTCTTTTAACAGTGTCCTTTAAGCCCCTAACATTCAGAGAACCAAATACAATTTTGTCCGTAATCATGAACACTAAAACTGAAAAATGGAAAAAAACAAAAAACAAATAGTAAATAAAAGCACAAATTAAACCACCCCTTTTGAATTCACACTCTCACTCTATGAACCTTAACTTACAAATAGAGCTCTAGTGTCCCACTGAAAAGGTTTCCAACTACCAGTCAATTAGAAACGAAACACTTCACCCGTCAAAATATATCCGTCGACCTTCAATGAAGCCATAAGGACCGCGAAAAAACGCCGGTTTTCCTTCCCTCCTTGCTTGTTCAATTTGAGGCCATAACTTTCGTCTGTCTTCCAAATCTTCACGAGGAAGCATTTCGGCAAATCGAACTCCCTCCGCCTTACAGACCGGTGAATTTTTGGTTCTCCACCAGATTTCATCTTTCACTCGCCTTTGCGTGAACAGCACAATGGCATTCCTGCTTTTACTGTCCATCTTTCTTCCCAGCCTGTGGACAATGTCAACAGCCTCATCCATCTTTGCGTCCATCTCAGGTGCAATCTTACCGAGGATTTGTATGACATGTGATCTGAGGTCTTCGTCTTTTTTTTCTTCTATGCCTTTGATACGGAGACACCACCTCATTCTATATCTTTCTTGTTCTCTCACCCTCTCCTTAAGATCACAATTCTCCTTGCGCAGATGTTCATTTTGTATCTCCAAGTCCTTTACCCTTTTCTTGCACTCATTCACCTCTTCCGTGTTGAACTGAATCGCCTTCGTTAAACTTGCAATCATGGCGCTACTTTGTTTAGATTGCTCACTTAAATCCGCCAGCTTCTCATCCACTCTCTTTTCCAGATTTAAGATTGCCTCCAGAATGGTTTCGTTGGAGATTTTATCTTTCTCTCTGTCAGCTGTTGGCTTAACTCTTTTCTCCGCAGGAGTTTTACTTGGCGTTGAAGGAAGGGAGCCATCTCCGCGATTTCTTTTACTTTGCACAGTAACCTCCATTGCATAGTCGTGCAGCATTACTTTAGCCTCCTCGTTCTTTTCGATATTAGGCGACAGATCTAGCCCTTTGGGGTCTACTTTTAGCTTGGCAGGTTTAATCAATTTTTGTGAAGACATCTTAACATTAAACAGTCGGAATTACTTACTTCAAGCAAACTTTGGGGACCACTATCACGAGCTTCGAAAAAACACAAACGCTCAACCGCCATCTTCGCACCCTGATTCAGGAACTATTCGAGCTGTTCATGCCAGACCGGGGAGAGAGGTGTTGTAATAATGTAAAATATTGTGAAAAAAATAATGTGTTTTTTCAAAAAACCTCAGTAGTGGCGCTTTTCCACTGCGTGTTACGCTCGGTCTGCGTTTCCACTGCAGTTTAGTATCGCTTTAGAGTGGGTGGTATTATTCACATGTCATTATAGTTGCGCAGCCTCTACTACCACGACTCCTGAAAAAAACAGTTTTCATTCCGCATCGCCCCATCAAGCTCTCGCTGGATCCGCTCCTCTACTATCAACAGAGGACCGTCTGTACTTCCGCAACAGACAACAAAACTTTTTGATTGTAAAAAAAAAAAAAAGGTGCGCTCGTTCAAAACCGTTGCGTTTGATCCTTCGCTGGCTGTGATGATTTAAATCTAGCGGCTCTGTTGTGTTTGTGTAGCAAGTTCAGTGACACAGTTAGTAACTATTCTCTCTGGCCAATCCGTGATCAGCAAAGTTTACACATCACGTTTTGGTAACGCTACGGTTCACTTGGAACCTCAACCGAGGTGGTACTAAAAAAGTACCCAGGTACTACCCAGTGGAAAACCCCCCAAAAGTGAACCGTACAGGGCAGAAAACGCAGTGGAAAAACCTAGTATGAGAGCCTGTTCTAGTACACCCCAAAACAAAATCAAAACTTTGTAAAAAGAGCATAACGAGGACCCCTTTAACTGATGCTGTAAACTATACAGGGAACCCCTAGTTAGTACATTAAAGGTTAAAATTAACAACACTTTTGTGACAAAACTGACAGAATTTGAAATCTGAGACTTTTTCATACCAAATGTAACAACCGTATTGGAGTATTTGATGGAAGGGCAGTGCACATAACAATTAATGTTTAATGCAGTGATGTTCACATATTTTGATGTAAAGAATATATCAGTGGATATCCAAATTAAAATTATTAAGTATCAAAGACTGTGAACCGCCTATTCAATGTTAGCAGACAAAGGTCTTTCTTGAATATAATTTACACAACAGATCAAGGAAAATTCAGGGATAAGAGCAGTGACAGACCCTGCTTCATTGATAATGTCCCTAAACAATAAATACGATACTAACATCAAGTGTCACTTTTCTTTAATCACGTTGTATATTCACATTCAGTCACCTTATTCACAAAAGCATTAATGACAGATTAGAAGGAACTTACGATTGAAGTTTGAGGTCTTTCCATCTAATTCTTAGTTTATTTAAGTCAAACCGCTAGGCCTAATGTAGCTTTCTGTATACGGTGCATCCTTGAGAGAACGCAAAACAGCAGGGGATTTGATATTCAGTAGTCAAATCTCTGCTAGAGGCTTTGACCGTAAACTATAAATGTATTCATAAAAAATTCAATATAAAAGGGGATATAACATTCTTTTCGTATGCAAATTTATTTTGGGTATGGTTTTTTTTTGGTTATAATCTTTACTAAGGGTTAGACAGCGGACGTGTAAAACAAAGTTGCAGGTTCAAGTCTCGGTACCAGCAGGGATAGTAGGTGGGGGAAGTTAATGACCAGAGGAGCTAACAAGGGTGAGGACCCTCTGAGAAGGCAACCGAACCCCAAATGCCTCACGGGCGCCGCAGCAAAATGGCTGCCACTGCTCCGGTGTGGGTGTGTGTGTTGCACTTGGATGGGTAAATTGCAGAGCCCAAATTCCGAGTATGGACACTTGTACACATCCATTTTTTATTTTTATTTATTTTTTTAAGACAGCTGATTATTTAACCTCTGCAACCTTTGACCTGAAATGCTAATACGTAGATGCAAGCAAAACTATGGCAATATCTCCATGAGGGCAAATACAGGAAAGCATATAGCCTACTTACTGCAAATCGGAGAAGAAGGCAAGACTTTCCAACACCAGAGTCACCAATCAAGAGCAGCTTGAATAAATAGTCACTGTATGAAAAGAAAAAGTAACATTAGACGGTCAATATTTGTCCACCAATTTTTGTCGGAACAGTTGTGTTGAATATACACGACCATACAAAAATTTTGGGCTGGCAAGACTTTCTAATGTATTGGGAAGAAGTCTCTTATGCTCACCAAGCGAATTGATTGATTCAAAAATACAGTAAAATCAAAGATGTGAAATAATAGTACAATTTAAAAGAAGTTTTTTTATGTTTTAAAATGTAATTTGTTCCTTTGATGACAAAACTGAATTTTCAGCAGGTTATACTCTTCAGCATTCATATTAGAATGATCTCTGCTGATTTGGTGGTGAAGAAAAATGTCCTATTATTAACAATTAAAAACAGTTGCATGGATTTTTGTAGAAACCATGATACATTTTTTTAGGATTCTTTGATGAATAGGAAGTTCATAAGAACATAACTATTTGCACCAATGTAAATGTATTTACTGCTACTTTTGATCAATTAACGCATCCTTGCTGAATAAAACCAATTAAATATTAAAAAATAAATAAATCTATAATAACTTTGAACGATGTGCTACCATTATACTGATGCAGAAAGGAGACTACATCTCAAAACACCCAGCCTGCCATGAACCAAACTTTTGCTTTCGTTACTGTAAAGTAAACATCTTATTTTCTAGGACCTTAGGAATGACGGTCATTAAAATCCAACGGCAAACATGTGAAATAGGCCAAACCCTTCGCTTGCCAGCAATTGTAAGACCATTGTCTGATGTAATCATTAAACATGGGTAAATCAGTTCCTGTCAATTTGCATGCAGAAACATAAAAGTTTGAGCTACTGTGTTGGAGTCCCCTGCAACAGGTTCAAATGCATCTAAGGTCAGAAAATGTTCTTATTTTTATAATATTTTAATATTAGAATCATTTTTCAATGATTTCGAAACGATACGTTCGAAACAGTTCTGAGCTTAAGTTCTGTAACCCCTTCCTTCCATAAGCCTACTCTGCTCTGATTGGTCAGCTGGCCAAGTCTGTAGTGATTGGTCTTTCCGTATACAATGCGTGTCAGAAACGAAACGCCTACTGCCATGATTATTTTTTTGCTCTGGAGGGTTACTTTTAAACAAAGATGCTATAAGTTTACAAAAATGACATCGATATTACCTTATCAATTCAAGCCAGAGTCCGAGGATGATACCGATGCTCAACCGGAAACTCCATCGCAACCTCGACTTGATCAGGACGTTTCTCAGTGTTTAAACTTTGTATGTGGTACTTCACGTGATGTGACAGCAGTTTTATTGCACTCATTATTATTATTTACTTATTGGAGGTGTACGTGTGGGAACTGTGTTAGAATACCCAGTGAGGCTAAAAACAGGTCTTCTCGTCATGATGTAAACACACTAACTAGCGGAAGTGTTTGTGGGCAGGTCAGAGTGTTCGTATTTCACGGGCAGGCGGGGATTATGCAAATGTGTTACCTTGTGACGTATTAGATAACATGCCCAAACGATTCGAAAATCCGACTTTATTTTGAGAGACAATATTTTTATTTATCATGCACTTTTTTTGGTTAACAACTTTGCAGACTGTTTACATTGAAAGATAGCTACGTTACAAACAGCAAAAAAAAGCTATTTTTCGTAAACCCATATGACCTGCTCTTTAACAGAAACAATGTGCTTGAGGACCTCTGAGGTCGGGAAACTCGTGTAAGCTGATTAAGCATTCCACAGAGAGGGAATTTTGCCCATGTGATAAATCCCCTGTCCCTATTCAACATGCATTAGTAAGAAAAGACCATAGGAAGGAAATCCAGTGGATCGGCCTTGTCAAGACCAGCTCATCGACTCAGCAGAACGGTCTGTTTTCATCTCCATCCTGCCTACTAAACTGAATTCAAGTCATGCTCTCCTTGTTAGGTTGACTGGAACAAACGCTCCTGTGTAGGGAACAGCTACATGAAAAACTGCATGTAAAGACCCTCTGTTTATACACTGGTTTCTGATTTCTATCAAATAGAGTAAGTAGGTGTAGTATAAGTGCCTTCAGCTAAGTATGGTCTTAAAAAATGTCTTGTTTAAACATGCAGATCTGAAATTCTGCATTAAATCCTACATGGATGGATGTTAAAAACCTGTGTCAGAAAAGACAGAGACAATCCACATGAATTCTGGCTTGCTATCATTTAAAAAAAAAATCACTATTCATGTTATTTCAGGAAGCCACAAAGTCTGTATGCGCTTTAGTATTGAATCTTTGATACAAGTCATGTGAAGAACCGAAAGAGAAACTGCAAATGAGTGTTAACCACTGATCAACTATCATTATAACAGCACCTAACTGTGAAAAAACATACTTCACCCTTTTTCTGACCATGTAAAATACAAGTAACAGCTGATACTTAAGTCTATTAAGAAACAGAGTTGCTTAACACTCAAGACTAGTGATAGTTGTAATGAAGCCTGTAGCTTGTCATTTGGCATGTGACCTACACATGACTACTACACAACAGAGGAAGGGATGGGCACTTCAGTTCCTTGAGACATACTTGGCATCTGCACATTCAGACATTTAGACAGGAGTGTAGAAACCTCACAATTCAGTGCCAATGAACACTGGAATCATGGCATCAAATACTTTTTAAGATTATGTAAATTAATACTGATAAGGAAGCAAAGATAGCACAAATCAGACTGGTGCTGTGTAATCTTGCTAAGCCATCTTTTATTTCTAAGCAGCAGACAGAAAAACCCCGACTTTAACTTGGAAATTTTATTTAAGTGTCAGTGTACAGTACTTCTACAACTTAAAAAATGTGTATTAAACAACAAGGCACGTGACTTGAATAAAATATCTTAAATCGCTTTCTAAACTTTAAAAGCTGGTTTAGCAAATAAAATGAACGCGAATGACTATGATTAACGTTACTCATTAGTAATTTACAAGCCCACCTTCCTGGTACTGACCTCCCTTTTTAACTAGCTAGTAGCTACTTAAACAGCAACCCTCTTTCTGACTAAATTAAGGGGTCAGCAACAGGTTACTAAATATGTTAACGATACTTAACCAGCTATTTATCTATTTCACCAGCTGGTCGAGCTGTTTAAAACGTAAATGAAAAACGATCTGAAGACGTTAGCTTACATCAGCTAGCTTTCATATTAATTACTGATGAAACCTAACAGATGACATGCGTTTTAATGGCTTGGGATTAAAATATTACAATGTACGAAGTGCTAAAGGTGTGGTATGTATGACTAACTAAGGAGTTCTACTTGTCATAAATGTAACGCGGAAGGATATTTTACCCCTCTGAGCTCCGCTATACAACAACAGCCGTTTAATGACAAGAAACAACAATACTTTAAAGAAAACTATGTGTTAAAAATGCCGGTCTTGAAAATCACCGTGCTTTCCGGCTTTGACGAAGTGAAACAGATCAAATACATTGATATTAGTTGCTGGTAAGATTAAACACAGCTAGTCATCATTGCTGCTGCTGCCTGTCAAAAGTAGCTACAGGTAAATGATGAGCTCAGTAACGACAAACAACAGTGTAATAACTCAACCACTTACTATTCGGGATTCATCGTGGACTGGACACTGTGAAAACCGCTTGTCTTCTAACAGTACAACTCAGCGGCGTGAAACAATAACCTTTCTCCCGATTAAAAAGTAACTAGCTGGCTAGCTACTACTGCAAAGGCTAGTCGGTTGAAACCCAAAATGGCTGACTCTTCAACCAGGAAATAGAAACTCCTTAAACAGATTGCGTAGGCAATGTCGTCATCATGACCTATGCGGAAGTTGTAGTTCAATTCAGATATTATCTGACTTGCGCGAATGGAAAACGTCTGTATAAAGAACTACAACACCCACATCTATTTATTAAACGTTTACGATGAGTTCATAGTGACTTGAATCGTTCACGCTGAGGACTGCCGCAATCCTGCCCCCTGTCAAGAGGGGTAAAATATTACGTCATTTGTGAAACGTGGCATTGGCTATAACGTGAGTGTGAGTCTCTGATCAATACGTGTCAAAAAGAAGACAGTGAACCACCAGACAGATTTTTATTGATTATTAAGAATAATGAACAAAGTGTTTTTTTCATACAAATAATTTAAAAGTTAAACACAAATGACACAATGACGTTTTATGACAAACCACACGTAATGAGGAGAAATTATACGTTTTTGGATTTATGTTGGTTAATGATTGAATGAATGAATGAATGAGGCATTTATATAGCTCTTTATTATGTATTGCTGTACACCCAAAGCACTTTACAATCATGTGGGGGGTCTCTCCTAAACCACCACCAGTGTGCAGCATCCACCTTGATGATGCGATGGCAGCCACAGTACAACAGCGCCAGTGTGCTCACCACACACCAGCTACAGGTGGATAGGAGAGAGAGATAGAGCCAATCAAGTGGATGGGGACTATTAGGAGGCCATGATTGACAAGGGCCAGTGGAGGGAATTTGGCCAGGACAGAGGGGTTACACCCCTACTCTACGAAAAGTGCCATGGGATTTTTAATGACCACAGAGAGACAGGACCTCAGTTTAATGTCTCATCCGAAGGACGGTGCTTTTTGACAGTATAGTGTCACTACACTGGGGTGTTAGGACCCACACAAACCACAGGGTGAGCACCCCCTGCTGGCCTCACTAACACTTAATGACTAGCTTTTCCACCGAACTCAACCCTTGGTTCCAGAACGTGTATGGAAATTCCACTGAGGATGCAGCTCCAACCTCTCCCTGTTGTGAGAAGACCATTTTAGAAACATGGATCAGCTGCAATTAATGGTATAAGCTGCTAAAAATGACATTTTATCAAGAGAAACGATAAAGAACCCCTACAAATGTGTAAGTTCAAACTGCATATAAGCAATATTTATTATATTAAGGTCAGGAAATACAGTGGACCATATAAAAGGTGTTTACCTTCATATTCAAAGAAATAAGCCCAATTTCAAAGCATTTATCACCGCATGTTCTCCTCTGAATGCCGGCAAGCACAGCATGACAGGCTTCATTGTGAGATGAACCCTTGATAGCAGACAAAAGATGAGAGAAATGTGAGCCAGATCTAATTTACTACAGTACAAATATTTTTCTAATGGTTTAATGAGATTTTCATTGACCGCCTTCACTTTACACAACCTCTATTGTCAAAAACACAACCGTTAGGATACCCAGAAATTTTCTACTGTGTGCAAAATGTTTTTGACTAATGCAAATTACACCTTCACATTTTGATACATTTGGACATAATCCTATGTATTATTATTGAATTAAATAATACACAACTGAATATTTATCCAAGGTGATATTTTAATTTATACAAAAGCAGAATTAAATACTTGTCTCATCAGCTGCACAACATGAAAGCTTGAGCAATAACACATGATTTTGTCTCCATCACCTGTAGCTGTGGACAGAAGGAATATATATAGGTATATTCTCCTCCAAGTGTAAAGTCTCCAAATGATCTATATACTGCATGTTCAATAGTACAGTGTAATATTTACTGAGCAAAGAAACAATGCCTTATTACAAGAACAAGCTCAGATGCAATTTAAAAAAAAATACCTGTTGTGGCCGGCACCCACCTGAAAATACAGAGAACATGGTTGTAAATTGTCATACTTTTAATCCTTGTCATACAAATTAATATAATTTGATTGTAAAGAAATAGGCTATGAGTTGAATGATACAAAAAGCCCTGCATAATCAAATGACCTTTAAAGTTCCACAACTTACTGTATGGTCAGCATATAGACCACAGCCTGGAAGTGGAGAATCTCCCACCCGCCCTGGAGATTTGAAGGGTGCTCCTGATGTGGAAACTCCTGCACAATATGTGTACATTTAGGCATATACAAATGTTTGTCGTTAAATAACAGAATTTGTACATAAATACTTGCCAAATGTCAAACCAGTATAATTATACTCATGACTAAATTAGTACATCTGTGTTCAATATTATTGTAGAAATTAAGATGACTTCAGAGAAAACAACAATGGACAATGTAAACATTTTCAACCTTACCTACTGTTATGTTACCACTTAGATCAAGAGCTATAAGACCTATGAGAACGTAAACAAAATCAAGCTGCAGTATGTGTGAAATACACTGCTTAACTAATATAAAGCCATCTAAACGGCATGTTATAAACCCAATATATAATAAATTATATACAATGGATATGCAATGTTTATTCATAATCAGAACATTAAAACAATATTGATTGTGTGCTAAATATAAAAATTTAATTTTATTACATTAAGCCATATACTTTGCCAAATTATTTACAAGTTTTTTTGAGTCATCGGACCACTGCATTCACTCATCGAGGAAAGCTTTCAAATGATAAGATTCTATTACCTATTGTATCATGCACCTATAACGGGTTTATTTTCAAGGATTTTCTTGAATTTATAAAAACACACAGAAAAATTGTATTAAAATCAATTAGCATGTATCTATTCTTTCTAGGGATTGAAATAATAGAGGAAACAATTGTGCGTGGTGTGTGTGAATACCCGGTAAGCGTATTCGAAATTAAAAAATAATATATATAAGATTTTTTTCAATTTCAAATTTTTTTTAAGGTAAGGGGGTCATATGATGTTGTTAAAAAGAACATTATTTGTGTATTTGGTGTAATTAAATGTGTTTATGCGGGTAAGGTTAAAAAAACACATTTATTTTCCACATACTGTACATTATTGTCTGGCAACCACATGTGACGACTCTGGGCTGCACTCCGCTTCGTCCACGGTGAAAGCTGATCCGGCGATCCACAGCACGAAGTTTATTGTTTTTCCTCAGCGACCAGCATGGATCAGTTCTAGGCATGACGAAGCGGATATCGTTTTCTTTTGGAAGGCCAAACAAAGTAGAATCGCTTTCACATCGAATCACACAGCCCCTTCACGACATGGTGGCGGCAACAACAAAACTACAGCAAGAATAAAAGTTACGCCTTCTTTATTTGCATATACATTTGGGCGGTGTTATGCAACATCTTCCCACATCGTGGTGTAGACATGTGGGGGCGTGTTAGAAACGAGCCGTTTTAGGTAGGAGGTGGTTGACTTTATATTTTTATAAAGAATATCTCTTTGGATTGGAGACTTTAGTCTTTGCAACTTTACAGATCTTCTTTATGCACCAAGAATTTGTAACACTCCAAAGAGAAAGGAAAAAATTTTAAATGGCATCATATGACACCCTTTAAATGTTCATGAATATAAACCCCATAATGCACCGGAAGCGCATTATTAAAGTCGGCGGAAGTTGTTTTAAAGTCTCATGTTTTGCGCGCTCCTGGAGCTATCTGCGCGAACTCATTGCCAGCCTGAGGGATCCTGCAAATTAACGGTTTGTTTGGACGTTTTTTCACTTCACTCCATTACACTATTTCGGCAGAGAGCGCTGTTATGTATGTAGCATGAACTGTTTGAGTTTGTAAAGAACAGATTAGCGCCACAAGCTAGCCTCGGTAGCCATCTTCGCCGTGGGCATCACTCCTGTTCTGATCATTGCTGCGTGATTAGTTGTCAGCTCTGGCGTCGCTTTCTGTTAAGTGTCAATTATGTTATATTAAGCGGCGTTGGTGATGCGATATTACATTGATTTGAGTTTCCGCAGAGCCACACTGCAAATAGCATCAGCATATCCTTCTATCCTACTTTTGGTGTGTACAGTTTTGAACAGTATAACGTTTTATATGTTCTGTAGATTAATTTTAACTTTACTTTCCTTGCTAACTTCGTAGTCTTCATTTTACAACCGAACCTTTCAATTATTTTCCCCCTTAGATATGCATATATCTATCTATGTTTACAGTACAATGCACGCAATTTCTCAGTAGACATATTGCAACGCTGTTGTGTGAAAGTATGTTTCATTGAATGTTTTTTGTGTGTGTTCTTTTTCACCACAGGTCTTTTGGGGCTATTGGAGTCAAGTTTGTCCTGAAATCACTACTTTGTTTAGGTTGTTTTGCTTCATAACCTGCCAATATGGAGCAGAACAACAGCCTCCCTCCTTTCCCTCAAGGGCTGGCATCTCCACCGGTGAGTAATGCAGTGTCGATTAAGCTTAAAGACACTGGAACACTCCACACTGCTTTTCAAATTTGTACAGATTTTAAAACATTAGGCATACACTAAACCAGGGGTTTTCAAAATTTAGATGCCACGGAACCCCAAATATTAATGTGCGAGGGACTGTATAGTTTCTTTTATAAACATAGTATTGAACTGTTACATTTATAATAAATTAACTTTATTTAATCACATTTTTTTAACATGTCAGCAATGTGTTCTAAAATTGGCTCAAAATATCAAACATGCTTTATCCTCCAACTTGAATCAGTCTAAAGCCAAAAAGAAAAAAAGTGTCAACTTAGATCATCTCCTCCACACTGTAATTCTGAGCAGAAGACATGTAGTATATTCCAGCCTTTACATATAATACAGATATTTTAATCAACTCTTTCAGTGCATCAGCATAAAGTTAACAGTCCCCTCACATCTATTCGAAGGGAGCCATGACGCCTGGCCTGCCCATTTTCAGTCCCATGATGCCGTACGGCACGGGTCTTACACCACAGCCAGTGCAGAACACCAACAGCTTGTCCCTCCTGGAGGAGCAGCAGCGACAGCAACAGCAGCAGCAACAACAACAGCAGCAACAACAGCGGGTGGGATGGTGGGAGCTTCAGCTCAGAGCCACAGCTCTACCACTCGCAGGGTCCCACCAAACGGCACTGCAGGCAAACACGCCGGTATATACAAAACACCTCCACCCTATGACCATCACCATCCTGCCACACCGCTCAGAGAAGCTCTCGCATTGTCCCCAAATTACAGTGAAGTTCTTTAGCTGTCACACCCACACAATCCTGGCACAAGACATTGTTGATGAGCGCTCCGATCGCGACAAAAACCTTTTTTTTTGCATTTAATCTATCTGATCATGTTGCCCTGCGAGCCATATCCGGGGCGAGGCGCGTGGCCCTTTATGCTTTATCACACGGCAAGTCGGCAATGTTTGTCATGTACTGTACATAATCAACAAATATATTTTCACTGCAACACAGCGCACCTTGAGTCAGGGTTGCGTCCCACTGTCAACTCTGGTTCGCACGCACGCCACCATTTTGATTCCCGCCGGCGAGTAGCCCTTAGAGGGGCCCCGATACGCGGATAATAATCCAAAGGTACAAGACTAGTTTTCATTGGTTAAACCAACATTGCACGGTTTTTTTTATTTCCATCTATTTTTGTGACACAGTGGTCAGGAGGTGTACAGTTGCTTGTGTTATGACTCCCGAAGGCCCGCCCTATTGCAAAGATTACAGTTCTAGGGGATCACGAGTAGATGATATTTTCTGAACAATAACATTTTATGCAATGTCTTTTTTGGCAAAAAACTCCATTTTGATTGAACACAAATATCCATCAATAACACTTTCAGCGTTTTGCTGCCGTCATCATGAGAATACGAGAACCCAGAACAACAGCTCTCATCTTCAGCTCCGGGAAGATGGTGTGCACGGGAGCGAAAAGGTACGAAATGCCACCTGCGGCCTTGCTGGCATTTTCTTCCCCTCACACAAACTTGTAGAACAAACAGCAGTGTGCGAGTTTGCCTTTTTTGTGTCACTTCTGCAGTGAGGAACAGTCCCGATTGGCAGCCAGAAAATATGCCAGAGTGGTGCAGAAGTTGGGTTTTCCTGCTAAATTCTTAGACTTCAAAATTCAGAACATGGTGGGCAGCTGCGACGTCAAGTTTCCCATCCGATTAGAGGGCCTGGTTCTTACACACCAGCAGTTTAGCAGGTTTGTTTTTATTATTTATTAATATTATTATTTTAATATCACATCTCAAACTAAATGAATACTTTTGTGTCTTGTTCTGAGTAAATGTACATTTTCTACACTATTACTGTTTTTACCACCTAGGTTGTATATTGATTAAGGGTTTATTTTACTGATATACTAATGTATTTGCAATCCTCTGATCTATTCAAGTGTGAGCAACATTCTGACTGAGATGAAAAAACTGCAACACTAATATGCTGCTGATGCTTTTTCCCCAGCTATGAACCAGAGTTATTTCCGGGATTAATCTACAGAATGATCAAACCTAGAATCGTCCTTTTAATATTTGTTTCAGGCAAAGTTGTACTTACAGGTGAGGTTATTGTTGTATTTAAAATGGTACAAATAGTACCATGTAATGCTAGTATAATAATACTACACTGAAGTTGCATAATGAAAATTCCTTTTATTTCCAGGTGCAAAGGTTAGAGCAGAGATCTATGAAGCATTTGAGAATATATACCCCATCCTGAAAGGATTCAGGAAGACTACGTAATGTTATCGCTGATGAGTTACTTCCTGAGTATGTCTGGGGTGACCTACTCGGTTTTATTTACTTTTGTAAGCTTGTAAATATGAAGGACACATTTTCTTCACTCAGAAAGTGAACCGATTTGAGGGTTAAAAAAGCTTTTATTTTTCCTTTTTAAATGTTTTTCACCTGCCATTTGGTTTGCAAAATACGGTTTTATCTATGTCTGAATATTTTAATGTTTTGAATTTTTATGGTTTTATAATGTTAAAATGTTCATTTCATTCTTTTACACATTCCCTTTATTAGCAGGTTTGATATATTATTGCATTACTGATTGTCTGTCAGCGAGAGGAGTCAATCTGTAGCAAGCAATGCCCATGTTGACCAGTGCAAGGGAATTCTTGTTTGGAGGAGTGCATTTAGGTTATTTTCCAACAAATCTTTGCAAACAAGTTTGCGAATCGTTCAGTTGTTGAGGTCATCATGTTAAGTTTTCAAATGAGATTGACAGATCTAGCGATTTAATTCCCATTTCAATGAATGTACTGTAGGTCTCCCAATAGCCCCATGTAAAGCACTGACATGATAATTTAATCCTTTGTCTATGTAACTAATTCACTTTGCTACATTGAATGCAAATAAATAAGTTTGCCAATTTCAGCCTATCACTGCATTGTAGAGTAATACCTCCACGTATGTTGTCTGCATGTTTTTCAATGGTAATGAGATGACATTTCAGTAGTGTTATGACAGTTTTTACAACAGAAAAGACTTTGTGTTGAGACTCTGTATTGGTGTGTAAGTGAGATTATTTTGGATTTCATACCAGAACTACATTAAATAAACCTTAAATAATTATATTACTAATAACAAGGCAGGAAATGGTGTTGATCAGAGTTCCAGATGCCAAAATACGACTTTATTGAACGGCAACAAAGCCGAGATGACAGCCGCTGCATCAGAGTTTTTGTCTGTCCAGGCAGCCATACTTATACCTTGTTCTTAGTCTTTTTTTTTTTTAACCAAAAATTGACAACTCGGCCTCTGATTGATCTTGCCCCATTAGTTTTGCTACAATGAATTTGTTCTCATTTTGGTTTACTTTCTAATCGTAGATTCCTTCTAGTTTGAACCATTTTCCATTTCAACCTTGGTCTCATCCTCACGCCCTAGATGCAGGTGTCCTTGTGGCCATTCATCATGTTTGTGCCATCCTTGACATTTTCTTGGAAGTCACCCAAAGTTCACTAGTTCATTCCAGTTCATTGGTGCTGCCCAATGGAAAGCACCATACTTGCCCATTAGGGGGCACCTAAGACTCGCAGCCTATTTTAAGACATCCAATTGTTGAAATACTCCTTAAACAATCACTATATTGATTGTAATTAACATATTTTTGAATTTCACAACAGATGTTGTCTTAAATTACAGGCTTTATTTAAAATGAACTCATTACCGTTTGATCTAGGGTTAAGATTTTTTTAAATGTTTTGAAACCAGCATCTCAAGGCTGCATTTATTTACAAACAAAAACGTACGTAAAAAAATTTTAGAGTTCTGTATAATAATTTGAAGAACTCGTTTAATTTGTGTTTTAAAATTTAATTTATTCCTGTTATGTGAAGCTGAATTTTCAGCAGCCATTTCTAGTCTTCAGTGTCATGTGATCCTTCATAATTCATTCTAATATGTTGATTTGCTGCTCCAGAAAAATTTGATCAATGTTGCAAGAGTTGTGCTACTTAATATTTTTGTGGAAACAGTGATGCCCTTAGTGCTTGATTTGATTCTTGGATGAGGAAAACGTTCAATAGAACAGCATTTACTTGAAATGGAAGTCTTTTGTAACAGTGAGAAAGTTCTTACTGACACTTTTAAACAATTGAATGCATCCTTGCTCAAAGTATTATTTTGTTTGTTTTTTTTAAACCAATATTCCTGAATGTGTCTAAATTGCCAAAATGTTTTGTAATACCTGAAGACCTCTTAATTTCATTTAGGGAATGAAATGGTGTATGTGAGTGCCACAAAAGAACCAATGCCTTTAGTGTTCACATTTCTTTAATATTATAAATGTAATTTTTGATGCAATTGTTTAAATTATTTTTTTTTTTGGCTAATTTGACTGCACTAATTCTACAATGCTTGATCTCCTGAAAAGTCTTGTTTCCAGATGAACTCAGCAGAATATTTGGTGCCTTGGTCACAGCTGTCAGCACATGTGTAGATGGCCACTGTCCCCCAGTCTATGCTGGCATCTGTCCTATCCACTTTGAGGTGATAAAGTAACTGAGGCATGATCTGAAATAGACAGTGACATTTTAAACAGTGCAATGCATTAATCTAATGCCATTTATGACTAACTTTGGGGTTGGAAAGATTTTTCAGCATCTTAATTTTCACGAAGGCTGCATTCATTTAATCAAAAATACAGAAAAACAGTAATTATTGTGAAATTAACTTAGTGTTCCTATATAATATATTTAAAATCTAGTTATTAACTGTGCTGAACGCTTAATGATTCAGGAGTCATTAGTTTTCAAGGGTCACATAGATCTCAGAAATCATATAATATGCGATTTGCTGCGCTGCTCCAGAAAGATTCTTATATAAAGTTGGAAAAACATTATATCTAAACAGTTGTACAGATAGTTTTTGTTATATTAAATGTCTTTACTGTGAATTTTGATCAATTTAATTCATCCTTGTTCTTTCAAAACATCTTACTGACCCCAAACGTTTGAGCAGTAGTGTATGCATGACTATGTGCGCTTTATATTTAACATGTTCTTTACATTACCTGAAATTCAAAAAAAAAAAAGAGTTGTGACACCACATGGACCATGCTGGAACATCATCGATCACATGGCCCCCCCCCCCCCCCCAAAAACATGTTCCATGTGACACCCAAAGAGGAGATCCTACTTTGCAATACCGCAAAACCTTAAAAATTAATATACAATCACATAGCTGTTGAACCTCACAGCACACAAAAGCCATGTGCAGCATTTGCTCTTCAGACAGTGACTTTGTAACTGACCTGTTGTGGTTCATTAGCAAAGCGCTTCTTGAACTTCTGAAACGCTTTAGAGTCTTGTGTTTCATGATGGGCCATACTTTCTAGTTCACTGTCCTCCAAACCTGAGAGGGTAAATAAACAGTGTGAATGGCCAATCCTTGTCAAGATGTGGATATATCAAGCTGCCGAATCTGATCTGAAAGTTACACCATTATTTAAGCATGCCATGCTCTCCTGATCCAGTCTGTGGCCTTCATGGCATTCCTCATCTTTTGCTGGAAGCTCTTCCGGGTCGGTAACCAACTCCCACTCAGGAAAGAGAAATGAATTGAGCTCCTCTGAGTTTTGAGAAGCTGTGGATTCAGATATGAAGACAACATGCAAGTATAGATCAGGGTGTCTGGAGGGTCAGGTCCTGCAGAGTTTAGCTCCAACTTGCCTCGACACACCTGTTGGGAAGTTTCTAGTATGCCTAGTAAGAGATTGATTAGCTGGTTCAGGTTTGTTTAATTGGGGTTGGAGCTAAACTCAGAAGGACAGTAGCCCTCCATGACCGAGTTTGGAGACCCCTGGTATAGATTAAAGCTAACGTTAGATCTTGGTTGAAATAATGCAGAAATGGTCCTAATCTGCATTCACTTACCCTCATTTGAACATTCTTTCTTGTGACCGTGTTTCCAGTCTATGGTCTGATGCTCTTTACAGCAGTATGTGACAGAGTGACATCGAGAACAGGCTTTCAGTCCCAGACAACCGCACAGCCTGCACAGTTTGAGCCCAGAGCCCAGAACCTGATGATCATTCACTAGGTGCTCTGGCTTCTCATCAGGAGGAGGATCAAAAGGGTAAAAGTCATTTTTCCTTGGCAGCTGACATCTGAACACTGGGAATGGGGAATAGTACAGAATACTTTGACATTAGAGCAAGGCTGCACTATGAGCTCAATTAAAACTGTATGCCTATCTTATACAAGTAAGCTTTGAAGAATGCTGGTAACCAGTTTTGGTTCTCATGGACTTCTATTGTACTTTTGTCCATACAATGGAATCAAAACTGTTTGGTTACCAGCATCTTCAATCATGTTCAATCAGAAGTCAGTCATAGGCTTTTGGAACGTCATGAGGGTATAAGTTAAAAAAATGACAATCTTTAATTAAAATATGTAAATATATAATTAAAATATTAATACATAAAAAAAACAATAGACTCAAAAAGTATGACAAGCGTATGAATTACTTTAAAACACTTGGTGTCATTCTAATATACAGGCGGTGTCTTGCAGCAGAAACACAAAAAGTGTCTGTGAAAAAAATTGATCATATTCCGTTATTGGTGCGTAGACCTGCAGAAGAAACACTGCTGGAAGTTTACACTTCTCGCATTGTAACTCGGACACAGTTGGCAAATCCACCTGGCTCAACCACGAAGGTCTCCCTCCGACTTTACTTGGAAACTGGTTACTAAAAAGCTGCCATGATTCTGCCTCCTCTAAGAAGCCCAACACGACCTCACGGTTTGTTTTCGATTTCTCTGAATTTGCAGCCATCTGTCAATCTCACATGCGCATACAAATCGTCGGAATCATGTGCGGGCGTCTGTTCATCTGAAACTGAGTCTCGGGTGAAACAAGATCTGCGACTAACGTTCCACACAAAAATAAGCAGCCAAACCAATAAACCACACATAATGTAGATAAAACTCACTAATATTATATCAGTTAGTACTATAAATACTTAATATTGTGAACTAATATTCACTATTGGAGTTAAAAGTATATTTAAAGTATATAGAAGTTATTTTGTTCTTGAGGGATCCTGTTTTAGCATTTGTCCGATAGATGGCGTAACTGCGTTACAGTTCAATTCCACGCTCCCCTTTGGTCCCATTAGAGAATTAAATTTGTCTGTGTAATTTAAAGCTGCAGTCCGTAACTTTTTTTTGGTTAAAAATGATCAATATTTGAGCAAGTACATAACCAGCCAGTGTTCAAAACTATCGGCTTACTTTAGCCCGATTCACAACGGTAAACTTGTAATAATGTTTTATAATTTGAGTGGTACAGGTAGGTTTTAGCGGGAAATTCGAGCATGGCACTGCATCATAAGTCACGTCTGTAAACATAAAGAAGTTATCCCGGGTTCTGTCGATTGGTGCGACCCGTCAGATTTTGCTACCCTGCCTCCCCCATAAAACAGTGGGTAGTTACAAGTAGACAACGAAAAAATGCTACCTGTAAAATTATGGTTTATTAAACGTCTACACCCACCCCAACCCTAAACCTACCCTTACAGAAATGCAGATACATTAAATATTGTTGTTTAGCGTGAGAAAAAGGACACAATATTGATGTGCATGTGCAGTAAGGCCTGGTAGGGAATCTGACGGGAAGGATAAAATGTCAGGACACCTGTTACTAGGCTGTCGCATGTGAGGATCCTGCAGGTGGCGGATTCTCACAGCAGCCAGAATAATTAAATTTATCATTTTGATGGCGGATTGTAATCCAGAAAGGATTATGTGTTTATGAAATTAAATTATATTCCAGTTATAAATGTGCTTCTGATTACAGATAGCCTGGGATTACACAAGATTTGAATTTTAAAGACAACCAGTTCGAACGGAGCATAGTTTGCTTTTTGGGTTAAAAGAATTTCTTAATATGAAATTCGAGTGGTATGACAATTAGAGAGATTAGACTGTACAGAAATTGAAACCGACTCGCTTATACACACTATACTCATATCACGCAATGCTGATGTTGTTAACATGAACAATTTGAGACTAAAGTATAACAATAATAATAATTTGAATGGTTTTATGTGATATGAGCTAACCTATTTTTAGATTTAATCACCATTGGTAGCGTGATTTATTAATGTTTTTTTCCCTCAGTTGGTCAGAACAAACGTGGCAGACTTGTTACTTACTTGTTCAGATGACAATATACGGTGAAAATTCTTATTTGGGTCATATATTCCAAGACGTAGGCTAGAATCTGTGAGTGCAAAGTACAAAATCCACACCGGTGACTGACACCAGTCAGCTCTAAACACACAGAAATAGTTGAGATTCAAGTGACTCTTAGCAAAAATGAGGTTAAAGGGAAAATTAAAGAATTTATAAACAATAAATGGCAAGAAGTATGGAACTGTGATAGCAAGGTCAGACATATGTATAATATTCAGCATCAAGTAGGAAATGGAAGAAGTGTTTTTAGGAATAGAAAATACAATTATTTCTCGCATCCGAATAGGGCATACTAGATTAAATCACTCTCAGTTTAATATAGGAAAACATGAAACAGGTCAATGTATTTTTTTGTAATCAGGCAGAAACAATAGAGCATGTTTTAATAAAATTTTAAAAAATATGAAAAAGAAAGGTTCAAACTCATTAAGGAAGTAAGAAACATGGGTGTTGAATCATTTAATTTGTCAAGCCTTTTGAAAGAGCATGCAGAACAAGGTAAAATATATGGTGCTATTATAAAATGCATTAAAGAAATAGGATTAATCAGGAGAATTTGGTTTTATTTTATTATTTAGTTAGTTATTTATTTACCCCTTTTTTTAATATAATAGTGTATATATATATATATGTATATATTAGTTGCTTATTAGTGCTCCACACTCCAGTCCGGTGGCGGTAAATGCACCAGAAGTTGGTTTGCCATCCGCCATGAAACGTTATTAGAAGAAGAAGAAAAAGACTCCTCGCACTGGCTGTCGAGGACACGCTCAGGACAGTTCAGACAAAGGTAAAAAAATATATAAATACTGTTCAGATTCTTGCACAGACCGATCGTTTCATGCCTTTACACATCAATGTATCATCACGAGCCGCAGAGTTTAATTTGGTTTTGTTTGTGTATGTTTTTTACTCTCAAAGCCATGATTCCAATCCACTGACATTATATGACTGACAGAATGCAACGGTTTGAGTTAAAAATCTTTGTTTGTGTTCTACTGAAGAAACAAAGTCATCTACATCTTGGATGCCCTGGGTGTAAGCAGATAAACATCAAATTTTTATTTTTGGGTGAACTATCCCTTTAACTACTTGAAGAATTTAATGAGAAATACGATGCTAGCCCTACTTGAATAGTCGCAGTGTTCTTATATTATGTGTGTGTGTGTGTGTATGTACTTACATAACCATATTTTGGGGACCAAAATTTGTACCCAAAAGCAAAACCTGACAAAATCGCCAAAAAAAAACTCAATTTGGGGACGTCCTCATTTTTAAAACGGGTATAAAAATAAAAGTAAACAAAGTTTTTTTTTAAAAATTGTAAAAATGCAGAAAGTTTTCTGTTAGGGGTAGGGGTGGGTTTAGGTTAAAAGTGTATAACTATCTGTATATAAAAACAATAGAAGTCTATTTAATGTCCCCATTTAGCTAAGTAAACGTGTGTGTGAGAGAAATAAACGCTAAAATGTAAATTTTGTTCAAAAGACACAAATGTATATGAACTTTAACCATTTTGGATTTCAAGGACATTATCAATGATAACAAATAAAACTGCTGATGCGTGTATTTGCGCCAGTTGAGTTTATCAGTAATGACAACAGGTTTGCTGAACTTCAGTTCACGGATGAATGCAGTTCACAGTGGACGATGTCATGGGCTCTGCCTCAAACACTAGTGAGCTGCCTACCTTATGTACATGTACGGCCAAAGAAGCTGCGCGCGCCTCAGAACGCCATCTAATAGGCGGCTGCTATGCATTGTGACACAGCCACAGTGTTTGGGAGTAAAGTGCTCACTCAGATCAGTTTTAGAGAGAGGGTGGAGGAGGGCTTGCCTCATGAGGGCATAACGTCAGTGTGCGTGTGGGCTTCGTATTTATTTTTGCTTCAGAGTTGCTTTGTTTTATATCCGGATAAAGCAAACACGTCTTGATTTGAAATGTAGCTTTAAGCGGACCTTTTCCTTCTAAAATAAATGGACACTGCAGTGAAATCGGAGACTGGTGCTCCGCTTTCTCATTCACAAGTGAGATGAATTGCTGAAACTGGCGTTAAAACTTCTGGACGGTCAGTGTTTTCAGCGATGCCTCCGCAGGGAGGTGGAGAATATAAGCCTGTTCCAGGTACGGTTGTGCCGCCGGTACCCCCGAGGAGATTCAGGAGCAGAGATTTGTCATCCGCGGTAAACATCCGCTTCGGGTCGGCAGCGGAGCGCAGGGTGAATTGCGTGCTGGTTGGTGATGGTGCAGTGGGTAAAACTAGTCTCATTGTGAGCTATACCACCAATGGATATCCCACCGAGTATGTTCCAACAGCGTTTGACAACTTTGCAGGTAAACATCACGCCAGCATTTATAGATTAAACGAAACTAAATTGTAAAAAAAAAAAAAAAACTTTAAACTTTAACTACCTCCTGTTAGAAATCCAGTTTTAACTGTGAACTTATGCGTTTTGGATCATGGTAGCTTTCTAATTGGTCTGAGTTGGTCATTAGTTGGTCCAAACCGCTGGTAGACCATCTTAGACCAGCAATAAACAGCTACCAGCTGGTCATACGAATACCGATTAGGTGGTCAAGCTGGGTTTTGGAACTAATAACCAGCTTGCACCAGCTAATGGAAAGCTTGAACCAACTAGAAACCACTCTGGAACATAGATATGAGTTCAGTTGGATTTTATATGTATAAGTTATATTAGGTTAATTTGCAATAAGAATGTTAATTTAAAAATGTAATTTTATTAATTTTTAATTTAAATTATTTATATAGTATATACTAATAATACATAATAATAATATTGATTCTGATCTCATCTGCAGCGGTTGTAGCTGTGGACGGCAAGCCTGTGAAACTTCAGCTTTGTGACACAGCCGGTCAGGTCAGTCCAATAAACCCACTCAGCACCAGCAGACCCGAACAAACCACCTCACACAAACACACAAGGCAATGCAAGTTCATCAAGTCGATGTAAAAGATTGACATATGTTTGCCTAAAAGCATGTTTGTCCCCCCCCCCCCCCCCCCCGAAGCACTGGTCTGTTAAACGCGTAAACAGACCCGATGAGTACAGTATAATTAGTCACACGGGTGCCTGTCTGTAAGATAAGAGAGAAAGTGATTCAGTGTTGTTTTGCTTATTCATGATAAGGGTTTCTGGTAAAGTTCAGCTGAAGTTTGCAGTCCAGGCATCATAAGGAAGTATGCTTCATCTTAAGCAGTCTAATTGTGATGAGTTGGGCTTGATCCGAGGGAAAGGGAGGCCTATTTTCAGCCGGGGTACAGCTGGGGCTAGTCACTGGAAATGTGAGATCAGTGTGTTTTAGATGAGTTTAGCAAGCTAAGGGGAGACAGTGAAGCGAGGCAAGCCAAGAGAGATTTGGATCAGTCCTGTTTAGGCCAGTGGAAATGAAGGAAGGGAGAGAAAGAAAGAGAAACAGATAGAGAGAAATAGAGTACATTGATGTTTTTATTTTATATATGAATTTGTGCATAATAATTTTCTCTTATTTTTACGTTTATTTGTCATCTAAAACTCACTTAATGTTAATCTTTAAAAATAATAGTAATTTATTACAGTTATTAAATGTAATCTTCAGCAAATTTCAAATTGAGTAGGCCTATCTGTTTTACCTACTGTAAATTATTACTGTAAAGTTGTGATGACTAAATTCATTTGTAACAACATACTTGCATATAAATGATATGTGTCCAGTTGGCTAATATGAGAAGAAAGAGGTTTTGGCATATCAACAGAAACCAAGCTGGAAACTCATAAGGAAGAGTAAAACAGATGGAATGCAACAGTAATAAACAGCAGATCTCACATTTGTGTTCTAGACTTCACAGCGGGTTCTGATATTTTAAAGATATGGAATCATAAGCATGACCTGGAAGTTGCCAGTTTAGAAGATTAAAGCACCATTACTGTAAGATAAGGCTGCTTATTGGTGTTTGGAGCTGTTTTTAAAATTATTTTGTTTACACTCTTGTTCAAAAGTTTGGGGTCAGTAAGATTTTTTTTTTATATTGATACTTTTATTCAATAAGTACACAATAAATTGATCAAAAGTGATGCACATTTATAGTGCTACACAAGATTTCTATTTCAAATATACTGTTTTTTTACTTTTTATTAATCAAAGAATCCTGGGGGGAAAATGTATCACGGTTTACACAAAAATGTTAAGCAGCCCAACTGTTTTTAAAATTGATAATAATAAAAAATGTTTTTTGAGCACCAAATCAACATATTAGAAAGATTTCTGAAGAATCATGTGACATGAAAGACTGGTGTAGTGGCTGCTGAATTCAGCAGTTTGGTCATCCAGAGAATAAGAACATATTCTAAATATATTAAAATAACAAAAAAAAAAGTTTGTAAATTGCTCTAATATTCACGATATTACTGCTGTTACGGTAGACTTGGGTCATTAATTGCAGCCTTGGTGAGCGTAAGAGATTTCCTTCAAAAACATTAAAACATTAAAAATTTGTTTTAAACAGACAAGAAGAAAGAAAAAATAAAGTAAAAAGAATGGAAAAAATATGTATACACGTATACACATATTGCACAAATTCACAAAATGACAAACAGTCATTCTGATAAGATATTTTATAGTAAGTCTGTATCATAACTTGTGTAAATCTAACAATTAACAGTATACATAGATGCCCTTCTATGAGGGGTTACTTTTAGTAATCCAAAACAACAAGTGTTGGTTTCTCCCAGATGTTTATCTCTACTGAATTTTTCTTTACTCTGGGCAGGATGAGTTTGACAAGCTCCGGCCGCTGTGTTACACCAATGCTGACGTCTTCCTTCTCTGCTTCAGTGTGGTAAGTCCCTCCTCTTTCCAGAATGTGAGGGAGAAGTGGGTGCCTGAGATCCGCCAGCACTGTCTGAGAGCACCGATACTGTTGGTGGGCACTCAGGCTGACCTCCGGCAAGACGTCAAAGTGCTCATCCAGCTGGCCCAGTACAAGGAGCGGCCGGTGGACCCCCAGGAGGCCTGCGTGTGTGCTGAGGAAGTGCAGGCCATCTCGTACATGGAGTGTTCAGCACTCACCCAGAAGAACCTGAAGGAGGTGTTTGACACAGCTATAGTGGCCAGCATCCAGTACTCGGATAGCCAGCAGCAGAAAAGACTGAAGAAGCGGACGCCCGATAAAATGAGGAAGCTCTCTGAGTCCTGGTGGAAGAAATACTGCTGTTTGGCGTAGATGTGAGAATATGATTGCGTACTGTTG